>BLXT01002128.1:83274-101490 GCA_019648995.1 Plakobranchus ocellatus | reverse complement strand
CCTTTCCCTTATCCAACAGAGCCGCTGACATAAAACCAGGCTGTAAGACACAAAGGATACCTCCGACAGTTCGACAAGAAGCCAACTTGGTGTGCGCTAGCACCAAGGAAACTGAATATTTTCAAACATGTAGGCCTATCGTTAGCGCTCCGTTAGTTGTCACTACACTGATTTGGGATGATTCATCTATTTGCAAATTGATGACATTCGCTGCCAAGCATTTATTGCTGTCCTGAAGATTTCAATTTGGTGCTCTTTCGCTTTAACAAAAATATCATTCAATTTCACTAATAATAATAATAATAATAATAATAATAATAATAATAATAATAATAATAATAATAACAACAACAACAATAATAATGATGATAATAATAATAATAATATAGTCAAAAGATAATAAATCTGTACGAATATAAAGTTGGTCAAAATAATATTAAAAAGTCAAACCATGACAATCTTGCAGCAAATCAAACTTGTCAAATGTAATAGTAGTAGTAATAGCAGCAGCAACAGTAACAGCAGCAGCAGCAGTAGCAGCAGCAGCAGCAGCAGTAGCAGTAGCAGTAGCAGTAGTAATAGTAGTAGTAGTAGTAGTAGTAGTAGTAGTAGTAGTAGTAGTAGTAGTAGTAGCAGTAGCAGTAGTAGCAGTAGTAGCAGTAGTAGCAGCAGTAGTAGCAGTAGTAGCAGTAGTAGCAGTAGTAGTAGTAGTAGTAGTAGTAGTAGTAGTAGTAGTAGTCGTAGTAGTAGTAATAGTAGTAGTAGTAGTTAGCAACAGTAACAGTAACAATATGATGACAATAGTCGCAGCAACTAGTGGACTCTGTAACACTATGTACGACAGAAACGCAATCTCTCCTCGGCAGTATAGTAAAAGAATACCGCCACCATCTTATTTTAACAAATTTGAACAACAACTTTGTAATGTCTTGTCTAATAGGCTTTATCATTAATAAATAATAATTACAAATTCAATACCAAAGACACGGGCTAAGCTAAAAAATTGTGACATGAGATGTTTGTGTGAAACCCGTAACTGCAAATGAAAAACCCATTAATTCCAATACATAGTCAAAGAAAAAAAAATAAGCACACGCACACACAATGAAAAAAGAAAGGAACGTACATAAACAAAATTATCACAACAATTTAAGTATCCGGTATAGTTTAATAGAAAGTAATCGTTTTTGATAAATAATAGAGGTTTGTTTTCTGTCATAGGGAAACTATATCACTTTTGTCAAATCATTAACTGTTTCCTTTGTTCTCTCTCTCTCTCTCTCTCTCTCTCTCTCTCTCTCTCTCTCCCTCCCTCCGTCTCTCTCTCTCTCCCTCTATATCTCTCTCTTTCTCTCTCCCTCTCTCTACATATATGTATAAATCACACTCACACACGCATATATATAAGAACATTAGTGTGTGCTATTTAATGTTCAGTCCTCCCTTACCAAGTAGGCATTGAGCACTGTGTTGATAACTAAATAGGATTTTAATGAATGCCACACTACCTACCCTTAATATAATATATATGTGCTTTAGAACCCAATTGGCCCTGGAATACAAAACCTACAACACAACACCTCATTCTTAAACTTCTCTACATCTTCTTGCCCCTAGCCTTCTTTCATATGCATCCATTTTCTACACAATCTCTTTGCAATCAACGCTTNCCCCCCCCCCCCCCCCACTCGCCAACCAAATCGTTCTCCTTGCTCTCACCACTTCACTCCCCCTCCTTTTTCTCTATCCGCTTACTTGTTATAATTGACTTTTTTCACACACGTTGACCACAATGTATTAGTCTCTGTTTTTCGAAATCAAACCCTCAACACTTCCTCCGGATCTTTCCCAGTCGCTCTTCGGTTGTGACCCCCCTCCCCCCTCTCTCCCCTCGCTTTTCTTCATTCACTGACTGGTTACAACTGTCTATTTCCCTGCACCACACTTCATTATGGCCTCTCTAGTGTAACAGATGAAGCCAATGCAGGCGAAACTTTTTAACGTTTCGTTGACTTTTTTTGTTCTGATTAGTTTAAGTTGGCCGTTGCTCTTTCTATTTTTTGTCTACTTTATCAACCGCTCCTGCATCCTCAGGATCCTTTATTACTTTTGTTTCCAAGAGTGCTGAGCTTTCCTATTTATCAAACTCTCACATAAAAAGCAGAGTTTTTGGGAGTGCGGTATTTGTAAACTTTTCTTACTTTCATAGGCATTAATAACTTCGTCACCTGAATGATAACTTGAAAATATATATCGCTAAAATCTGTAGAGATTTTATATCGATTAAAAAACCCTTGTGGTTATCTTCTCTTGCTATTGGTTGTGTTCGTTGTCATTAGTTACGTATTCACATGTTATATTGCTTTTGATTGGTTGAAAAAAGCAACCGAAAATCTTTAAAAAATAAATATTCTAATCTCTAGGTCACTAAATGCATTTTATGATGATAGATTTAGAATATAATTTCGTTTTTTGTCAATTTTGGTTGCAACAAGAGTGAATTTGTAATGAAATGTTAGGGTAATCATTGAAAAATAGAAATGCAGTTAGACCAATGAAAAACGTTCACACTTTTGGAAGCGCGGATGTGTGATTTGACCAGCCTCGTTATCGAAGTTCGTTTTCTGCGGTGAAAATGGCGGAGGTAGTGTATCTGCTATCTGTGTTTTGATGTCTAAAATTACTATTTATCAAATTAATTAATTTACTCTATAATTTTTTTAGCTAAAGTTATCAGAGTATTTTTCTCATTCTATCTATTCAATTTTTGTGCGTGTGTTTTTTATGTTTCTTTGGATTGTATCACAAGAATAATTACGGAAAACTGTTCATCGGCGTTATTCTGAAAGTAGTATTATTCGGTTATTATCGAAAACAGGTAATTAAAGTGACACCTAAAGACGATCTATATGAATTTTATAGGCAAGTGCTCCCATTATAGACTTTGGTTTGTTTTGGGCACCACTGAAGGCACTGAACTTCTGCGGTCCCGTTTGTTTATATCATGATTCTTATAAATATAGAATTGGAAGTTACCGCCTATTGACTTATAAGCGAATATATGCCTTGCCAGGCTTTCAGCACTCTAGGCAGCTCGGTATCACTTTTTTTTTGATAGATCTACATCTAGACTCTAGATCTAGATCTATTGTGTTTTTTATTCTTTTTTTTAACTGAGAAAAGTGAAAAGGATGTAGATAGATTTTGTGATATATACCATATTTTTTTCATTTATGCCTAAAAAGTGAACAGGATTTAGGCCTATGTCTAGAAGTAGAGACCTAAATCTAGATGTAGAAGTGGACTTGAATGATAGTATTTTAAACTTATTGGGATACATTTCATTTATTTATGCTTATTGTTTGATGGGGGACCGAAAATCTGAGATCACTTTCAAATGAAAAACTGAGATAAATAAATTTTGAGCAGGGACAGAAAGCCTGAGTTCACTTCCATATTAAAAACATCATAGATAATTTTTTTTGGCTGGGGCATAAAGCCTGAGATCATTTACACTTAAGGAAAGACTAGAATGCTTTGACATTGTGGTACAGACTAGTTCCAGCCAATGAACAGGAACTTCCGATGCTATATAAATAATGACCATGATGTGAGAAAACAGGACCACAGAAATTCAACAGTGTCTGTTTTTGTTGTATTGTTGACGAGACCTAGATGTACATGAAGTCTAGATTTTAAATCAAAAGTAGGGCCTTGAAGATTTAGATCGCTGCACATTTCTCAAGTCAATTAAGTCTGTTGAATAATATGTATTTTTGGTAAGACAATGAAAGGTATCAGAGCTGGTATGCAACTCTTTATGCTGATTTGAGGTCAAGTCAAAACTTAGTCAAGTTGCACATACTAAGTTGAATTCAAGTGAGACAATGTCTTGGAATAGCTAGGTTTTCATCCTAACTCTCACAAGCAAAAAGTACTCGATGTTCTAGATCTAGCCATGTGCATGCGCATTAGCTTACAGCGTCCTATTGTGGTACAGCAGCAATATGGTGCTTGGGTGGCTGGGATGATATTGGTTGGAACTGTTGGTGCTTAAAAAAAATTAAAAGACATGAAAGAAAAATAGAACACAATTCATTATCTGATCAAGATTTTTTTTTTGTGTGAATCGTGAGTTCTTGCGCAATGTTTTAGGTCTTGTTCTGAGATGAAAACTACACATACTTTGTGTTATCAGTTGTTGCGCCTATAGAAAACATTTTATTAGGCCTACTTCATATAAAAAAACCACCTTTGAGTAATAAAGTCAACTATGAAGATATATAGATGATTATAATTGTTGTGGAAAGAGGGCCATATATGATAGATCTATATAGATCTACATCATCATAATAAATTTTGTAGTTGGGTAAGCCTAATGATGATTGTTCTACATCTAGATCTAGGCCAAGACTCAGCTTGAACTCACAGAAAATATATTTGAAAAAAGATCGAATGCGTTTTTTCCCTTGATTTGTTTGTCTTTTGTTTTTTTTCCATTGTAATGTATATGCTTACAAGAGATCTTAGGCTTCACTTGGGGCCTTTATTACATCCTATACACATCGTTTTTTGCTGAGCTTCAAATCATGCTGCTCGTTTTTTTTTGAAAATAGCGCCTTTGTAGGATTTCATTTATTAAAGAAAAAAAAACCTGTCACATTATCATTTTAAATTCCAAAGCAAAGAGATAATCCTCAGCTCTGTTTACTTTTAGAGGCTCAAAATCGAGAATCTTGAAGACAGTAGATGCCTAGCCTGTTGACCTTAGATGACACAAAGCAAATCATCTTTTCACTTGTGAAGATTTGTTTACAAAATAATTGCCTTATGTACTAATAGGAAAATTTTTAGAAGAATCTGTCTGTGCGCATATGCATTAACACTGTCTTTACTTTTTATTATTATTTATTTTAAAGATGAACCCTTTGTCTTTCATCACCAACTACCACTCTGTTTGCGGCCTCGCAGCTGCGCAACTCGCGCACACAAAGGGAGAGCTGCTGCTGATGCTGACAGTTAAGGAAAACTTAGGAGACAGAATTAATTCACCTGCTTCCTGACTGAAGCCATGCTAAGTCAGAAATTTTCAACTTACGAAGTTGAAAAAAAAAGGTTTCGTTTTGATCACTTGAATGCAACTTACCAAGTTTGAACTTGATAAGTCAAAAACTCTGTAAGTTTTGATCGTAACTGCCCAGTTACATATGGCCCCTGGTCTATTAAACTGATAGATCTATTAGTATCAGGTTACGAATTGTCTTCCAGGACCAGAACTCTGGTCTTACTAGACACCGAGGCTAGAGAGACCAGAGATTTTTTGTGGACTAGGGGCATTTGGTTATCGGATGAAACCACAAAGATTAATGATGCAGCTTATATCTAGTCTCATTGGCCATATATGCCGAAGAGTTACTAAATTCTTGTTTCAGGCTTTTTATTTCTTTACACTTTAAAATTATAATTTTAGGCCCAGATTGTTTAATTTTCATTTTCTCTCATTTAAGTGAAATATATATAGAAAAAAGACAATAACAAAAAACAACAAAAAAAAAAGCCTCCCCCCCTCTTCCCTCTCTCAGTTATCTTATTCGAATAAATCGTGCTAATTTTTCCTTTTTTTTAATATATGTTTCCCTCTCATGCTGGTATACACTTTCTCCCTCATACAGTAACTCACTCCCTCAATCCCTTATTATTTATCATTTGACAATACTTTAGAAAGGCCTTATGTCTTAGATATATTTTAAAATTTATTTAAATATGGTTTGTTCATTATTTAAGTCATTTTATAGACCCTCAAATCTTTTAATGATTGAAGACTCCAGTAGAAAAACCAGATAAGAAACATTTTTGCAAAAATTAAGTTATCTCCTTAGCCACATTCTTTGTACATAGTAGCATCAATCACATGGATAAAACAGTTAAGTCCACTACAATTAACTCTTTTAAAATTGCTATAAAATGAATGAACCAAAACTTGCAAACTTTGTATGCTTGATTTCTAAACTTTTTTGGGACTTATCTGGTTTTTCCATTGGAGTCTTCATATACTTTTTCAATAAATTTATTTTATGTACCCAATCTCCTTACTAGGACTTATTTGTCATGTTTGACACAACCAGAGATAGTCATGGCTTGCTAGCAAGTAGCATACTAGATCGAAAATCACTCTTCAGTCCTCCCTAGATCATTTCAGTGGTGTGGATAGGCTCTGTGCAATTTTTCTTTTCTTTTCTTCGATTGAAAGCTGTCTAGAAAATTATGATGATTAGTGCTATTGAGATACCTTAAAAAGAAACAGGCCAGCTTCATACTTCCTGGTGCACTTATTTGATCGCATGATGGTAAAGGGTACTAAAGTGTTACCTCATAACCGAATTTTAAAATTGTGAAAAGCATTTAGCTAGATTTCAGAACAATGTCTATCTCTTAATCCAGTTCTTCAACTAAAAATTTTGTGACAAAATATTGATTTGTGAAAAATTCATACTTTTGCTGTGATCTGTAATAAATAATCGATTACCAAGGTATATGTAGGTTTCAAGTTTTACAGCTGCCTTAGGAAAACACATTAGCTGTTCGGATGATTTAAAGATTACAAGAGATTGTTTTCATAAATGCGCTGTTATTAATGTTTAAATGAGTGAATACAAAAATCCTACTTTTTTATGTAGAAACTAAGTCCATCCTGGCCTCTCTTTAATTAAAATCATCTCCTTCATGGTGAACTGAAAAACTCAATCTTTGTCTCCCAAGTCAATATGCCTGGTAGACTATGAATCTGGTCTGCGTAGCCATTGTGGCTAGACAGACCAGAATCTTGTTCACTCTAGCCAAGCTGGCTAGACAGACCAGAAGTCTGGTGCAAAATTGATTGCCTGAAACACAGCCCCTGAGGCAGCCCCAAAATTTGGTACTGAGAGAAAGAGGGTGCATAATTTTAAAAAGGTTTCATGCTGTTGTTTGTGTACAGAATGATGTGAAACTTGGCAGCCTATCAGACAAATATTTTGTGTTACCAAAGTAGCTTTAAGTTTAGTTTGCTTTTATTCATTATGTAGCTGATTTGAAAAGGAAAGACTGGCTTGAAGTCATAAATTATGATATCTTTTCGCTTCAAAAGATCATGCGGAACACCTGTTCTCCCTTAAAAAATCTGTCCTTTGAAGCCACCCATCATGTGTTGAACTGTCAATAGCTGCTCTACCTTAGATGATATCACTGCAATGGGCAATATGTATGAAACAATCATTGAAGGAAGTTGAAAAGTGTCCTTTCGTATTTCATGTGGACAAATTCCTAAAAAAATCGCTTGAAATGATCAGATTTGCCGAAGCTAGATCTAATTTTTACGCATTATGCTTAAAACACCTATGAGCCTATATAATGATTCTTTTCTGTCTTTGCATTGTACATGATGCAATTTAGTGTTTGTATGTACAGTAAAATTCTAAATAATAATATTATTTATGTAGAAAAACTGAAAATAATTGCATTTGCAAAGAAACTTGCCAAAGCTAGATCTGAGTTTTACACATTATACGCACAATTAAAAAAAACACTTTTAAGCCTATACTATTATGAGGCATGCGATTTCCGCGGAAACTCATGTTCCCATGGGAAAAATACATTCCGGGCAAAAATTTGAATTGGTCGTGGAAAAAATGACCAAGGAGTAAAATTAAAAGACAAAAATAGGTTGTGAAACATTTTATACAACATTAAATTCTGCCGCTAACTGCCAGGAGAGGCCTCCAAAATGCTTTAAATTTGTGAAGAATTGTTTCACCCTTAAAAAAAAAATTTTTTTTTCTGAGGGGGGCGGGGCATTGAATTTTTATTGGAAATGACAATATTTATAATTTAAAAAAAAAATTAAAACTACAGACAGAATCTGCAAAAAAAAAAAAGCAATGTGTTGATCAAGATTCACATGGAATGTCATATTCAATAAGCTATAAGCTCAAAATGGTCTCAGAATCAACAGAAGTAATCAAATTTGCAGTAAACCTTTAACTGTAGCTTAAAAACTAAGGAACATAGGGAAAAATTAATGGCAGAAATGGATTCTGGATAAAAAATTACACATATGGTTACAAGTGACATGCATATACTTTAAAAAATAAGAAAGAGAAAACAAATTCTCCCCCCAAAAATCACAAACCTATTTTAGGCGTTTTTTTACTCTTTTAAAAAAAATTCCTTATTTTTTAAAAATTTGCAGGTTTACCGGTATTCATGTTACATTCACGATGTACGCCTCAATCAATAACACAATTTTTGTTGCAATTGTATGAATTTTTTGCATTTTTGTCTCATTGTTGTTGCATTTTTTGGGGCATTTTTTGATGTTTGAATTGGCATTTTCCTGCGATGCCAGCTTAAAGAACAAATAAAAAAAAAGTGTGTAGAGCTAAAAAAATGTCGCAAGATCTTATACATAATACTTGTGAAGTGAAAAATAAAACATTTCTTGACTTCACACTTGACACATAGGGCCAGAGTTAAAAAGTATCATTGAGGAAAATCAGGAATTTATTGCCTACTTTACAGCTATTATAAATGTGTCTGCTAGATCTTGGCAAGTATATGAGTAATGTTGGCAAGGATGAGAGTGGGAAAAGCTGGACATGGAGACCAGTCATTACTATGCAGATGAGGCGTAAGAATGACCTTTGGTTCAAGGAATGCTTGGAGGAGAAAGAATTTTCAGTTGGCAAGGATTTTTAGCATCTGCACTGCCCTGCTCTTTACCTCTTCCTCCTCCTCCTCCTCTTCAAAGCCACCATTATCGTCATCTGCAAAGCCACCATCATTATCATTTCTGTCTTCCAGTTCATCTACTTCATCCCCCTTGACCTCCTCCTCCACCTCAGTATCACCACCTCAGACTACGTCATCCTAAAGTAAGAAATAGGGCTGCTCTGCAATCATCTTCTGATATTAGGTCATTCGTCAAGAAACCTAAAAGTTAATAAATTTTTTCTTAGATGAAAAGTTTCTGAGACTATCAGAAGACTGAGAAAAAGCCATACCTTTTAATTTGATAGTTAATATGTCCATATAGCTCTCTTCTTTTCCTTTAAACAGTAAATGAAAGAAGTCCATTTGTGGAACCCACCCTTATTTTCTTCAAATTTAATTTTTTTTGCAGGTTGCACGTTCAGACACAAGCAGTCCAGGTAAGAATAAAAGTCGCCTGACGGAAGCCTACGAGAAAGACTGAGTGAATAGAAACCCTGAGATCACCGCTTAATGGTGGACTGGGTATACCAATAATCAATCAATCAATCAATCCTACATTTGAAATGTTGTGAGTTTCAAATCATTTATACAAGCAGGATCCAGTTCCACCAGGATAACGATATGGATAGATTTGCACCATGAAGCCATTTGCAAGTAGAGGTTATGGTGAAGTACGGTTATATTGTATGGATCATATCATAAATTGCAATAAATTACAATGGAGCTTGCCTACAATGGGACCTCAATGGACTGAGTCAGAAGTCCCGTTGTAGGATCACTATAAGGTGCGTGTACATATGATATAAGAATGTAGAAATTGAGATCCAGATATAATTGCTCATTTACTCAACATGCTTGCGTCCAAGTGAGACTGAGAATGAGAGGAAAAAGGCAATTTCGCATCAAAGAGGACCTAGATCTATGCTTTCTTTACTCACTGAGTGACAACCACAATGGTGTAATTGAGATATAACTACATGTTGTTCGCATTGAATAAGATAGACACACCCTGAGGACTGAACATACGCCCACTCGTCACCAGCCCCACACTTAGTATCTTTCTCGGCCAAACACACACACTGACAGTCACAGTCACACACGCATCTTGCCTACGGTTGACATACCATTCACCACTCAGTCCTATGCATCCAGATCACTGGTGTTGCATCATTCTCTTTCACCTCCAAATAGCAAGGTGTTCATTGGCTAACATTTGAGTAAAAGTACTGAAACACCATGGCTTTATCTCCTGTCTGTATCATTGATAATGCTTATGTTAAGGGTTCTAGCTTCCTTCCTGTACTATAGTCTCACAAATCTATGTATAGGCCTGAGAATAGGCCTTTCCACTAATCTGGGTCCTGCTATAGGCGAGCCTTTGATGTTGTAGATGCCGTCTTGCTGAAAATAGAATATAAAGGATACATAATGGAAAATAACGGAGCTGTGTCAACCTCCTGTTGCATGCAAGTGCCATTGTAACCTTGTCCCTTTGTAGCCGAGCTCTACTGTATTAAAGTTGTAACTAGAATGCATTTTAGAGAGGTCAAGTCAGGTTTTTTGTTTTTACGATCATCAGATACAGACAAGGATTTTGATCCCTCAGCTGAAATGATGATCCATGAATATGATGATGAAAGGACCTTGGATGAAGAAGAGGCTATGACAAGTGGGGAAAGTTGCACTGGGGAACTTGATGATCTACAAAAGGCATGTTACATTACTATTAATTTAAAGTCTATGTTGGATTTCTGGCCAAATTTTTTAAAGGAGTGTTACAATAGACAAAGTTGAAGTTTTTTTGTGTATTACTTTGTGATTGCATGATCTAGAAAAACAAAGCATTCACGGATGAAGAAATGAAACACTATGATTTAAGTAGTCAAAGTAAGCAGGAAAAATTTTTTATAACCACGCAATTGCGAAAAGGTGGATCCCAAAATTGTGTCATGCTTTTTACTGAGTTTTGAAAAAAAAAACCTCAAATTACAAAATGGAAATGTCCAACTGATATCAGTGAGGTATAACTCATGCAAAGTTTGTTAGTAGGAATAGATCCATGTAAATAAAATTGGTATGTGTCTTGTCATATGCTGATGAATGAACTTAATTTGTTGATGGGTGATCACTTTTTTAGTGCTTTTGTTATCATGAAAGTTAATTGGTTTATTCGCACAGCAAAACTGATTTTTTGAACATATAAAGCATTACTTCTTATGCCATTAAAGTCACAAAATCAAAATTTATGTTATGATGAGTTAATTTTTTCAAATATGGCTCGTAGAAAATCTTTTGTACATAGTATGACAACAACCCGCATTTTTGCAAACCCGCAAGCAACGTACAAAGCTAATGGCAAATAATATTAATTTTTCTTTTTTTGGGTTCATAGGAAAGTGAGATACCCATCGAAGTGTTACTTGCTCAGTACTCTGCCGCAGCAACAGAAGGAGTCATGGATCCAACTGACAGTTCTAGATCAACAACCTCAAGCAGCAAAGAGGAAATTTTGGAAAGTCAGAATTTGACTCTTGACAAAGAAGTTGTTGCCAGAGATCTCTTGAACAGTGGAGCTCCTACAGAGGATAGAGACATAAGTGTGAATGAGTTATTGCAGAATGTGTCTAGATCCCAAGCAGAAAGATTATTAAGATGTAAGACCTGTATACATTTTTTTTTATTATTATTAAAAAAAAAAATCAGCTAAAGGAAATCAGGCTTCCGCCATTTTTTGGAGGGACCTATAGGCTGTAAACATTTGAAATCCAGTCTAAATACTGTATGACCATAAACTTTGTTTTTTTTGTGATGGGCAATGCCAATCAGTTAACCTCTCTAATAATCCAAAACAAAGTGTACATGTAGCGTTTAATTGTTTTTCATATGCAATAATTAAGTGTCGGGCTGATTTTTCATTTTTTCTTGAAAATGAATCTAACACCATTTACCAACCATTTAAGCATAATATCATAGTTCATAACAGCCTTAATTTTTTGAAAGTGATTTTTAAAGACAACTAGTTATTAAAAATATTGCTGAAGTTAACCAGCTTTAACTTTGTTTTTCTCAAAATTTTAGCGCATCATTCATTGGTTCTTTCGCAATTCTGTTAGAGTTGTAATTTTTTCCCCATCTTAAAGAGCATAAAATCTACTTTCGTATGATACTAAAAAGTCCAAATGTTAAATTTTGACATGGGTATATTTTGCCCAAGGTGCCTCACATTTGTTTACGCAAGCGAGGTTAGTCAAATTGCATTAATTTAAACAACATTTAACAAGTTCAGTTTGAAAATTTTAACTTGGTAAACCCTAGGTAATGTGGGGAAATCATTGGCAAAAAGTTCCGCAAAATAGGGACAGACATAAAAATAAAAAGCGATAACATTGATTATCCATACCTGCAAACTTTCCGTTTTCGCAGCTAAAAATTCCGGTGAACGCCCATAAATTCCGTTTTCTGGGCTGCTGCGCTAAAATCCTGTTTAGTTTTCCTGATGGAAGATGGAAAGAAAAACAGTCTCGTTTTATCCTTCCAGTCCATCCGATATCAACCGACTTGTACTCTGTACGTATTTAAATAGCATTGATAATTTTTAAAAATATTATCGATGTAACCCAAGTATCCAATTTGCGGTCCATAACATTTATTCAACATGCTGTTTAAAGAGACCTAGTAACTTCTGTGTTATTAATGACACAGTGCTACATTCAGACATGCCAACATATGCCTTTGGCGTAAACACCAATGGACTTGAACTTTTTAGCTGTGGTTTCATTTCGTGCAATTTATTTCTATTCACTTAATACAAAAATGCAGTATCGGTCAAAACTTCATCCTCGATCTTTTAAAAACCGTCCGCAAAGTAGACCGGTGTAGTTTCTTTGATCTTATACAGGCTTTGCAAAGTGTTACCCCTATTAAGAGAAGCATCTATCCCCAGATGGTTTTTATTTGGGGGGAGGGGGTCTGCAACTCAATAGATCTTCAGCACTGGTGGTAAGGTAACCAAGAATTTAGGCTGCACTGTTTCAGTCATATATTAATTCACAGCTTAAAAAAAAAACCCCAAAATTTTCTTTTTTTTTTTTTTGGGGGGGTAGGTGTCTGCATCTGCAACTCAATAGATCTTCAGCACTGGTGGCAAGGTAACCAAGAATTTCGGCTGCACTGTTTTAGTCATATATTAATTCACGGCTGAAAAAATCCTTTGCCCCTCTCTCCCCTCCCTTGCCTTACTTAATTAACCAAACAAGAGCTTAAAAGCATTGAACACTTTCACTTTTCGCTGATAGACAAACAAGTAAGCTATGATGATAATCATTTTAAATGTCAACATTGTGCACAATGCAATGGGTCTAGAGTGATAAAAACAACGAACTAATGATTTTGTAAAATCTTCTTAGTAACTATTGCTTTTATAAGTTTTTATCCCATTATCTTTGTTTACATAGAGCCAAAATGGACTTGACCACCATTCACCCCGAGAGACCAAGTCAAACCTACAAAGATTTGGCTGTTTAGCAAAGTCACGTGACCCATTTTTAAAGCAAAATTAAAGCTTTCAAAATATTTATTTATACACAAATAAAAAATTCTCAACATTGGCTTTTCAACTTTCGTTTGAACTATTCTTTTTCTCACCAGAGCACGCAATTAAAAAAAAAGACTAACTGTTCAAGTGACTTCCTACATGACATCTCCCCAACATCGCTACTGTGATACAATTCCGTCAATTAAGACACTATTCATATATCAATTTCTACTTTCTCGTAAAATCTTAGGTTATAAAAACATATAAGCGTTTCTGATCCATCCATTTTAATCCTGCAAGTCCAACATACTGATCCTTTAACATCTGTTTAGAGCCTAGCCTACGAACCCGATGGGACTACAGGTCAACATAATTGCAAATGCAGTCGACGCCATTTGAAGGATAACTTTCGAACTTTGAGATGTTTTAGAAAAATGGATGGGCTTTCTTATGACATAACTTTAAAAACAAAATCCTCCGATTTTCACGAAAAATAGAAAAGAAAAGGGAAAATTAATACCTTATACCCTAATGACCCAAATGAAAGTTACACGAAAATACAGCTTAATTTCTCAAGCTTTCAACCCAGCCAAAAGTGGGTCATTACAAAGCATGGTGTAAACGGCACCCGAGCTTAAAGAGAGGGGGGTCACCCTCACATGGTTCCAGCCGCTGTAAATCACCCCAGAAAAGGGTACAAAGGGACAAGGTTACAATGGCATGTCAGAAAAGTATCATGCCTTAGGCCTTTAATGAGATGCTCTAACTTTGACGGATTGAATTTGATGAGCTAATTTTGACTGGTTAGTTCATACCTTTTTCATCTGATGAGTGCAATAAATTATAATCTAGGCTAGAGGTTTCCTTTTTATTTAATAGACAATGGGTCATAATGATATTAATATTAGGCCTCACTGAGATTTTGTAGACCTGCCCATGTTTTCATGTAGCCTTTTATCGTATGAGCTAGATTTTGAGTAGCACTGTAGTGGACCTTAAAAAAAAAATTCATCATCCAGGTCCTAAGCATGCAGGTCTTTAAGGCTTGATAAATGGTACTATTGGACTAATGGCAGTGAGTTGCATCTTAGAGTCCAAAATTCATTAAGTAGCGTCTGATATTATACTTTAATGTTTTAGAGGAAGCTCATACAACAAGACTACTCATAAGCAAAATCCGTAAACGTCAAGCAACCTTTTTCGGCCATGTTATGCGAAGAGAAAAGTTGGAGAATCTTGTAACAACAGGAATGTTGGAAGGAAAACGCAGTAGGGGAAAACAACGAGAAAAGCTCATTGAAGGCCTGACAGACTGGCTGAAGGCAGGGAAATCGTTGGAAGCAATAGAAGCGACAAAGGACAGGAAAAAGTGGAGGACCATGATCGCCAACGCTGTAAAGCAAGGCACCTGATGATGATGATGTTATGGAATGTCTATGGTTGCATGTGTAATTATGGTGTAATACGGTTTATCCATGCGCATTTAATTATACTGGCACATTCCAGTGATACTCTAAATTCCTGTGAGTGCAATTTGAGGTTGGCAGGTCTGATTATCCACTTTCCATACTTAAAAATCTGCATTGCATGTTTTGTATTAAATTGACGTCAGAAAACTGATCACAAACTTTATTGGAGCGTTTTTTAATTTTTGTGAGGTATATGTTTAAGGATATTTTTTACCTGTTTTTCAATGTCGTCTTTTTATTTGCAGCAACAAGTCACCCAGAAAGTGATGAGTCTTCCTCTTCCTCAGAAGATGAAAGTTATGAACCTGTTAAAGATGAAAAAAAGGTGAGCAACCTTGTTTTTTCCTGTTCATACAAGTAAAAAAGCAAAATTGTTACTATTTACCAAACTGTCATTATGTCTCCTTTATTATTTCAACACCATAATTGCAAAATTTAAGTCACCTGCTATGACAGGTGCAATGCTTAACACTCTAGGTCTTGCAAGTATGGTGGTCAAAACCAAAAGGCAGTTCTAGGTCCAGATGAAAATTTTGGAAGATGAAGGGATCCCCTCCGTTATTGGTCACCTATATACAGCTTTGGGACAGCAAGGCTCATTTTCATTGGCTGCTTAAAAATAATGTAAGAAATATTCTGACTGGGAGGCCTTTTTTATGTCATCATCATCATCAGGTACAGACATTGGCGATCATATTCCTCCACTCATACCTATTCTCAGTTAACCTTATAAAGTTGTTATTGCTACTCTTATTGTTACCCTTATAAAAGTTATTCTCTGTCTACCTCTACTGCGTTTGCCTTCAATCTTTCCAGTGATTGCTAAGTGCTCTAAACCCTTATGTCGGCAAATATGGCCTAAAAATTGTAGTTGCCTCTGTCTAATGGTTTTAATTAGTGATCGCTCAAGATAAGCCTCTTTCAGAACCAATTCATTTGACTTTTTTCTGTCCATGATATCCTCATCATTCTTCTGATAAACCTCATCTCTACTGTTTCTAGTTTTTTCCTATTTCTTTGTTTATTGTCTAACACTCACTACCATACAAAAGTACTGACCATACATATGTCTTGATTACCCTTATTTTGTTTGTCATACTTATGTTTCAATTTGCCAGTATTGGTTTCATTTTTTGGAATGTATCTGGCCATGGCGATTCTTTTACTTATTTCACTTGTGCATCTACCATCTGATGTTATCAGGTAATCTAGATATTTGAATTTTGTAACTTGTTTGATTTTTTTGCCTTTGCTAACGAGATTGCACTTGGGATTAGAGGATTTCTTTGAAATGACCATACATTCCGTTTTCTTTACATTCAAAGACGGGCCCATTCTTTCGCTATCTAAAACTACAGTATCAAGAAGTTTTTGGAGTTGTTTGGCAGATTCTGCTATTAAAACTGTATCATCTGCATACCTGAGATTATTAAAATTCTCTCCATTTATTTTTAAGCCTGAAATATCATCAAGATTCCTTAAGATTATTTCACTATATAAATTAAAAAGATCAGGAGACATTTCTCATCCCTTCCTTACACCTCTTTTGATGGGTTTGAAATGACTATGTTCTCCTTAAATTCTTACAGATGCAGTCTGATCCAAGTAGAAGTTCATAACTATTATGATATCAAAATGTTAGTGCAAGTATTACACCATATAGGGAGAATTGTTTTGTCGCGTGCAACATTGCCACTGGCCATCACCTATTTTTCGGGTTCTAAGCTAGTAAGAAATTACTGCTTTTTTCTGCATAAACACTCTAACTAATGATTTAGCTCATCTTTTCAAAAACAAAAAACCAGAGCCTATGTAGTTTATCCTGAAATGCCCTAAGCTAGATTTAGAAACATGTTTTAGAGGGCAGAGTCTTATTACTAAATTTGTTGAATCGCATCCTATTGTACTTAATTCTCAGATATTCTAAGCTAAATTAGAAACATATTTAGAGTGCATGGATCAGTTTTTATCACTAAATTTGATGCTTTGCAACAGTATTATAAAAAATGGAACAAGTCAATTGAACAAGCAATCCTAGATCTAACCTAATCCTTTAAATTCTGATAATACATCATGAAAAAACTTAAGAACAAATAAGCAATAGATGTCGATGAACCAGTCGGTGCAATTAAAAATATAAAATTGTATCGCTGTTAATTCTTATCTAGGCGGAGTTTTTTTATATAGATCTAACAGTAGCACCGTAGTAGCCTTGACCAGGCAACAGTTCGAAGTGGCTAGTGTTACTAATTAAGTTCGACTAAAAACTAAAATCAGACCTGCCAACTTTACGTTATGGCCGGAAAAAATTCTGGTGAACGCTTATGAATTCCATTTTCCGTGCTACTGCGCTAAAATCATGTTCAATTGTCATGATGGACAAAAGAAAGGGTAAAAAAAAAAGTGTCTCGTTTCATCCTTTGGATCCATCGGATATCAACCCAAGTGTACTCTTTACCTTCTAAATTATACACATAATAGGATTGAACATTTTAAAACTATTATTGATATAAGCCAAGTATCCAAGTTGTGTTCCATAAGGTTTATTCAACAAAGACACAGATTGACTTCTGCATTATAATATTTCACTGTCCTACATGCAGACTTGCCAACATTATGATTACGTGTGATCATGCCTAAAAGGAAAATTTTACACTTTAGCTGGTTAGCTAGGCGCTTGTGTTCTGGTTCTATTTTGTGCTATTTTCTTTCTATTCACATACGACAAAAAAAAAGTGGTATTGATCAAAAGTTCACCCTTAATTTTTTTAACTGTCTGTGAAGTAGACCCATGCAGTTTCTTTGATCTTATACTGGGCTAGTCCCGGGATTGAATAAAGCATTATCTTGGAGTCGCTTTTTTTTTTTTTTTTTTGTTTTGTTTTCCTGAAACTCCACAGATCTGTGGCACTGGTGGTAAAACAACCAAGAATTAAGGCTTCACCACATTTTAATCATATTCATAGTCCTGATAGTTAAAAAAAAACACAACTGCTCCCGCCACTTTACTTAAGGCCAACCAGAGATTAGAAACATCATGAAACACTCGCATCTTGCACTGATAGACAAAGAAGTAAATTATGGCAATAATCACTTTAAAGTCAACATTTTGTACTATGCAGTAGGCCCAGAGTGATATTTAGCCGACCATGTTGGCAATAGATCAAAGAAATTAAAGGTAGGTTTATGGAAATTGCAGCCTGACCTTCATGTCAGCCCCTCATCAAAGTAACTTTAGATGCCGACTATGTCTAGTTTTATCACTACATGCAGTTTGCAGGATTAAAAGAATCGAATGGAGGTGTACATACAAACTGCCTTACATTTACAAACAACAAACTTAATACATATAACAATTTATCTCATTTTTCATATCATGATATTAACCCTAGACGGTATACGGACCAACATGTTAAACACGCACTTCCCAACCGGGTGAAGCGACAGCCCCACTTCTGGTACCAG
>BLXT01002128.1:62730-77156 GCA_019648995.1 Plakobranchus ocellatus | reverse complement strand
TTTTTTTTTTTTTTTTAAACAGTGAAGGAGTCTTTAAAAAGAATTTCAAGGATTTGCAGGGGACCCTGTATGTTCTTTACAATTGATGATTATGATTAATATTTCTTTATTTTTGTGTGACCTCATGGTGAGAATTTTTGTACATTCCCTCAATTGTAGCAAAATAAAGGAGATGGAAGTGTCAATGTTGTAAAGTTGGCCTTTTGTATAATGCATCTACAGTTAGCACCTTGGATTAAATTTTGTTTTGTCTTAATTGAAACTTTAGGCATTGTTTCTTCTCCTCCAATGTGACAACAACATCGAAGAGGCTGAAAGAAGAAGAAAAATGCAAGCTGTTCCACCAACAGGTATTTTTCAGCTTCTAAAAATAAGAAAAAGAGCTCCACAATAATCAAGTCTGATAGTTGGATGAATAGCTCAGAATAGTAGTGGCAATTAAATGTTTCCTTTTGTAGCTACCATTAGAAAATTAAGTTAAATTACACCAATACTGACTGTATAATTTATGGAAAGAACTTTATTGCAGAATTTCAAGTAAATATGCCACCCAAAAGCATGTTCATACTTCTATACACTTTGATACCTATAAAAGCAGTTTACTCAATTGAAATCCTTATAAACAAGGCCTAGCACAGTATTCAATAGTTACGATAACTTTGTACTGACCTGCTGTATCTTCTTTGGATTATCTCTATATAGGTTGTTATCATTGTTATGTTCAAAAGATTTTCTACAAACCATATTTAAAACAATGGAACTCATCAATTCATATACATTGAATTTCTGAGTTTAAAGGCATAGGAAGAAATCAGTGTAGAAAGCACCCTTGTGTAAATTAATCAAATATCTTTCAAACATAATTACGATATCAAGGTGACTAAAATGTGGTCACCTATTAACACAATAAGCTCAATCACACTGAAGTAAAGAGACACAGACCAATTGTTTGTACATGAATCTATTCCTAATATCCGACTTAACATGTGTTATACCTCACTGATACTCATTTGGCCTTTTCCACTTTGCAAATTCTTTCTTTCAAAACACAGTTAAAAAAGTGACACAATACTGCATTCCACCTTTTGGCAATTGCTTATTGATACATTTTTTTTTCATCAGCGCTAATGATAGGTTTGTGTCTTGTAGTTCTTGCTTTAATCAAAGCATGTCTATAAAAATCTCCTCACAGATGTAATGAGTTTATGGTCTGAAGATGAATGTAGAAACTTTGAAGATGGTCTTCGGCTGTATGGGAAAAATTTTCATGAGATACATCACAATAAGGTAAGAAATGTATCTTTTTTGCTTTTTTGTCCCTATAAACCTTAAGCTGATGTGCACTTAATGAAGGACATCATAGCCTGGCAAGCAGTGGCTTGTCATTATATATGAGGTGTTCTGAGAAAACCCGTGGAGTCATGCCAAATTTATTATTGACTTATAGGCTTAAATAGAGAGTGAAGGTTGGTCCTGGTCAAAGCTGAGCTGAGGTCAACAACCATGGGCCGTATGCAACTGTTTATGACGATTTGAGGTCAAGTCAAAACTTAGCTAAGTTGTACGTGGTAAGTCATATTCAAGAGAGACAATGTGCCTCGGAATAGCTAGGTTTTCATCCTAACTTTCACAAGTAAAAAGTACTCGATCTTCTAGCCTTGAGCATGCGCATTAGCCTTGAGCATGCGCATTAGCTTTGAGCGTCCTGCTGCAGCACAGCAACAACATGGCGGGTGGCTGGGGTGATATCGGCTCGAACCGCGGTTGCTTTAAAAAGAAAAAAAAAACATATAGGAAAAAAAAATAAAACACAATTTATTAGTTGATCAAGATTGTTGGGGTTTTTTTGTGTTTATTGTCTTGTGTGAGCTCCTGTGCATTGTTTTAGCAGTCTTATTCTGTGAAGAAAAATTGCACAAACTTAGTGTTGTCGGCTGTCGCGCCAGTTAGAAAACAATATTCATTAGGCCTATTGGATTTAAAAAAAAAAAAAAAAAAACTGTTGAGACATAGAGTCAAATATGTAGATATCTAGATTTTTTTAATTCATGAGGAAAGAGCGATACATACCATCATAATAAATTTTGCAGTTGGTTAAGCCTAGGCCAAAAAGATGATAGATCAAGGCCTAGTCTCAGATCTAGACTAGAGATCTAGATCTAGATCTAGTCTACTAGAGATCTAGATCTAGATCTAGAACTTATACAAAATACAGAGTTGAAAGAAGATCGAATATATTTTTTCCCTTGAATTGTTGCCCTGCCATTGTTTTCTGTTTTCTTCCCTTTATTATGCTTACGAGAGATCTCGGACTTCACTCGGGCCTAGATTACTTCCTACACACATTGTTTCTCGCCGAACTTCAAAACATGCCGTTCGTTTTTTTTAAGCGTCTTTGGATGGTTTCATTTACAAAAAAAAAAAAAAAAACCCCACAAAAAAACTGTCACATTATCATTTTGAATTACAAAACCAACAAGTTTGTTGCCCGTGATAATCCTTGGCTTTATTTAGTTTTAGAGGATGAAAATCAAGATTCTACAAGTCAGCAGAAACCTAGGCTCAGCCTTTTGACCTCAGATGACACAACGCAAATCATCTTTTCAATAATGTGAAGAAAAAAAAAATGCATTATGTACTAAAAGGACATTTTAAACAATGAATTTGTCTGCCTGGGTATTCTTTTTTTTTTTTTTTTAACGAACTCCTTTGATCTTTTAAATCCCCAACTACCAATACCATTCTAGGTCTAGAGAAAAATCACTGTTCACGGCTGCGTGACTCGCACAAACAAGGCGAGAGCTGTGGCAGCTAACCCGACCGACAGCCAAGGAGAACTTAGGAGACATAATTAATTCACCCCCCTTTCTGACTTAGAGCCGTGCAAGTCAGAAATTTTCAACTTACTAAGTCAACTTACCAAGTCGAAAAAAAGGGTGCATTTCGATCACTTGAATGCGACTTACCAAGTTTAAACTTGATATGTCAAAAACTTGGTAAGTTTTGATCGTAACTGCCCAGTTGCATACGGCCCCATATCTATATCTTTTATGTAAGTTTCAAGAAGAACCGAGGCTTACAAATAATTAAATTTAGCATTTTAAAACATTTTGTATGAAGTGAAATGTTGAAAATTGTGACTTATTACTAAATTCAACTCCAACAACTTTGCTCCCATATGTGTGGGTGCACAGGAAAATCCATTACATGGGTCCAGATAAAAAAAATTAAGATAAGCAGAGCTTTGGATTCTCCAAACAGTCCTGAGCATTTTGCTTTTTCTTTGAAGGCTCTATCTTATGTGGATGAAAAGTTATGGTGTTTTAAAGTCATCTGGTTGAGGAAAAATTGTTTTGAGAAAATGGCTTTTAAAGTTTTACGTAGTTTTCAGCAGATAAAATCGAATAGGGGATGGTAAAATTGGTTTTAAAGATAAATTGCACGCACACATACACCACCATTGTTTATTCTAGACCATAAATAAGAATATTGAGAACTATTCTTCGGTGAAAATGAAAATTTAAATAACAAATTAATCACATTGATCCCACCATATTTCATTCCTCATTACTGATTATTGCACCTCGACCATGTCCTCGGCTGCACCCATCACCCCGTTGGTTGCCTCTACTGGCAGCGCTCCTGGCTTTCATGGGTGGAACTGGCTGCTCATCCTCACTGTCACCACTGTCTGCAACTGTCGTAGGTTCTGGCAGGGGGATGCCAGGCTGCCTTGCAACAATTTCCTGTTCGTCAGCTGTGATAAAGAGGCATATTTCTTTGAAAGGTACCACTGTCACTGACAGCTCAAACCTGGAGCTTCTGTAATAGCTAACATGTGGTCTTGAGGAGGACTATGCTGAGCTTATGTTTTCTCTGAGGATGATAGAGTCAGAGCTGTCCATATAAAAATGGTGAAAGCTCTTAATGCCCTTGATCTTGGTGAAGTATTCTGCTAGGAATATTGTCCAGTCGTATGTAGGAACAAGTGTTGGCCCTGTTTCTGATCCCACAACCTTGGTGATATTCATTTCAGAAGAATTGTCAAGAACTTTTAAAATATCATTTAAACAATCTGTTTTTGTTTTTCTGAGCTTGTGCTTGATCAAGCTGAAACCAGCATCTGGACTGAAATTAGTGCCCCCTATAAGAAAACTTAAACGAATTGACCTGTGCCGATTGGTCAGGCACCTCCACAGAAGGTACATGATCATTTGAGTGTTCTTATTTTGACCAGCACAATTATCTGCATGGAGGTGTAGATCTGTTTCACAAAAGCTGTGGTTTTGCAGATAATCATGCAGTTAAGAAATAACAAACGTTTGTTCCCCTCCCTGTACTGTGAACCTCATCGATGAGGTAATTCATCTGTACTTTCATGCCTTCACTAGTAAGCCCAAATAGTTCTACTTTCTTGGCGTTTTGAAAAAATTGGGTCCCGATTGCTGTGGATTCAATGAGTGGTGTATCTTTTGGGCAAAGTTAAATGACTCGTGGTGTTTACCTTGAAAGGATCAATGAGCATATTTGCCTAGTGGACGATCTGTTGGTATTTGCTGTTAAAGCTTCTCACACACCTCTTGGTAGTATGCCTTCTTTTGTTTCACAGTGGTGAGATGCTGGTCAAAATTTCTAATGAGAACCTGCTTTCTATCGTTGTTGGCTGCCTCAGTGATAGCTTTAGATGAAGACTAATATGTCCAACACAGATCACTGGCTGGAGGCATCACCCATACAAAGGGAACAAGTCTCTGCCAAAGCATCTGAAATGCACAAAGCTTGACGACCTGCACTCCACTGTTGTTTGCAGATTTTTCATACTCTTTATAAACTGATGTTTTGGTGCAGTCTGAGGGCAAGAATTGAACATCAGAAGCCCTGTGCTTAGGGAGGCGGCCAGAGAGTTGGATGGCATAGATTTGTGCATAGTTTAATATGAAGTCAAGTACCAGTCTCATGCCCACATACTTTAACGCATTGCTTGGTAATCTTTTGACGTTTGCATGAGCTCTTGGCTCCACACCATTTGGCTTATAATGGGAGATTAAGGAGTTAAGTTTTGTCTTGCCCAATGGAGTGAATAAATTTAAAGAACTCTCTGCAGGTCTTTTCCCTGTAGTGAGTGTAGTCAGTGCCATGACTTACGCAGTCTGTGTTTGGTGAGACTTCTTGGACTGCTCCGTCTTATACCCCAAGTGGACGCCACATGCGATTTTAGCTAAAACCGCATGATTTTTGCTGGAATTGATTTTTTCAAAATTTTGTTACTTTAATGACCTTTTTTGATTTTTTTTTGTTTCATGATTCATAAATCAATAAGATCTCAAACAAAAAACTGTATATCACAGTACAATAATCTATATCGACTTTTTCACTACTTCTAGGCTGCAGATCCTAACTTGGCTATCTGTATCATTACCTGGTCTTAGCACTGACTATGAACAAAAATGAGTTGTGTAAATCAATACACTGTTAGGGTTGCACAAATTCAGTAGATTTATATCTCACAGATCTAGCAACAGGCAGAACTCAGTGAACATCTACAACTAATGAGATATCACTCTACCACGATAATTGTGGCTGTTGATAAAAATGCTGACCGTATATAGGTCTAATCTCAAATTCTTAAATCGTATAAAATGGCGAGAAATGGTCCAGCTCTGAAATTTATGTGCCACAGTAACTTCGAAATTTAGATCTGAATATAGATTAGATCTATAAATTTAATAGCCAAAAGAATGTCAAAGCTACAGTTTTAAGCTAGATCTAACTTGCAAACACCAGTTACAAAGGACAACAGAGGTAAATCTCTCTAGAGCATTCACGCAGGACAAATTGGATTTTTAATAAGCTTGTTCAATGTTTTTTTTTCCCCACAAATCAAGACCAAAGTATATTTTTCAAAGGTAGATAGGCCCCTTTTGTTTAACTCTCTTTGGATCCATAGGTTTTCCCCTTTTGCAAAAAAATGTGATGGTTTAAATGGTCATATTTTCTCTAATAATTATGAGATATAGTCAAATGACCACTCATTTTGTTCAAAATTGAATGTAGTTTCATTTTATGTGTTTTTAGGCAATATTTTTTTGAATATTGTGAACAAATGAACCCAAACAGTAAAAATAAAAAATAAAAAAAAACTGTAAAAAATACCAATCTGTAACAGACACAAAGAAAGAAAAATAAACTCATCAAGTGAAATGGTCACCCAAAATGTGTATTTTCTGAATGTTTGACATGTCTGCCACTCAGGAAAAGACATATTCTTGCAACTTGTCATTATTATCATCATTGCTATGGACAGTAAAAAAACGATGTAAATTAGTGAAATTGACGTAAAAATATAGAGCAAAGTGGAACATGTAATATTGATGAACAATGCACATAATTATTGTAGAATAAAGTTAATTTTAGTTTTCTTAACAGTTTGATTATATTATTGTTAGTATAGCTTTTATTATTATTACATCTTTATAAATGACACACATTTTTTGAAAAGCAAAAATAACAAATAATTACAATGATGAAACAGCACATTCACACAAAAGCTCAGTCAGAATCCTCCCAAGGATTGGCCTCATACATGCAATTTCTCTCCTCAGACAAGCAATAAAAAATACCACAAGTAGCACAATAAAACCTTGATTTAACTTCCTTTTTCTCTGTAGAATAACACAATTTACAATTGTTCCGTTTTTTGGAAACAAAAGCCTTCATTGGATGGGGACCTCTCTTTTTCCCTTTCCCCCCTACTGGTGCACTTTCCCCCTTCTCTATCCCTACTAACTGTCTGATAAGTAAAATCTAACTGATGGTAATTCTTTGGTCTTTGTAATTCTGGTATGTTAGGATTTTTTTGTCTTAACTCATTTAATAAGATATAGCTATTTACCCGAGAAATGTCTATCAAATGTAAAAATAAAGTTTTCCACCAGTTTTACGCAATGCATTATACTTTCCTATCAATTGATGAGACAAATCAATCCCATTCATATTTTTATTATAATCACTAACTACCTGTGGCTGCTGAATATCTAATTTTCTAAACTGCCCCCCCTTCTTTAGACCTCAATGAACTGTAACCTGCTCATTTGCATCATGAATTGTTGATAATAAAGAAACTGTTTTGTTATCTTTCCACTGCATTGCAAGAATGTCCCCATGTCTTTCCCATCTATTATACCCTCTTTTAGCTGACTTATCCCACTCTTTTACATTTTTCAGGTTAGCTGGAAACCCTTTTCTATACACCTTTATAGTTCCATATGCCCTTATCCCTTTCAAGATTAGATCCTTCATAAGCTGAAGCCCTGGATAGAAGTTATCAACAAATAAATGGTAGCCCTGATTCACTAAATTTTTCACAAGTTTCATCACAACATCATAAGCAAGCCCAAAAGTAGATGCATTATTATCTTTCCCTAAATAAACATCAAAATTGTAAGTATATCCAGTCCTAGAATCTGCTAAAACCCACACCTTTATATTCCATTGGCTTATCTCTAATATATTGCCTGAACCCATACCTCTCCTTATTTTTCACCATTCTCTCATCTATTGCAATATTCTGATAAGGTTGAAATAAGTTCATGCACTTCATTATAATATACTCTAACATTGGCCTTACCTTTGCTAATTTGTCATCTGGACTTTCTAGGCTCACATCATGCACTTTCAAAAAACACATCAGGCATTCATACCTCCACATACTCATAAATCGTCGTGTCCAAAGACCATTCAACAAAGTTTCTTCACTCCAATACATATAAAAACGTGGGACCTTGATCACAGACATGTACATCAACAAACCAATGAAACGATAAAATTCATCCACATTCACCTCAACCCACCTTGCATACATGCTCGGCTTCTCTCCACCCTCAGTCATAGCATACCCATTTGTCCACCCACACAGCCGCTCCACCAAATCTAAGGTAAAAAATAAACAAAAGAAGTCGACTGGCCTGAGGAATTTTCTGTAGCCTGCCCTAGTAATCTCATCAAGGATGATGCCTGGTGGGTTGGCTGGCTTGAAGGCAGAGACTGGCGTAGTCGGACCAGGGTCTCGGTCATGCTCCCTCTCCACCTATTGTGGCACATCATTTTGTCTAAAAGAAACAGAAATAAATTGGGACCTTTGTTACAGTCTATCAAATCATAATAAAAGCATTCTGGTAATTATTCAATAAATATCTAGCTGACCAAATTATCATAGCTGAAAAGCACATTAGATTATGGTTCTAGATTAGATCTAAATCTATATCTAGGTGTAACTAGGCCTAGATCAAGATCTAGATCTAGTTCTACAAATATTATAAAAAATACTTCTCTCTACAAATTTCCTTGTGTAGATCTTATTCTAGACGGATTTTGATTGCAATTTTTGCTTCCAAGCTGAGCTCAGTCTTCTTCAAAGTGTCAAGTAGACCTAGAATCTAAATCTCTATCTCTATGTTTACATTACAAATTTACTTCCTGGTTTGAAAGAGCCATCAGGCTGGACCTAAATCTAGATCTAGGTCTATATAGCCTGTTGTTTTTGGGAGGCTGGGTAGCTAGATGCAAATATAATAATATGTTTAGCTGTTTTAACATTAAAATGAAGGGGAATTTGCAGAAAAAGCAACATTTTGCTGAGGTTGAGGTCTTACCTTTGTTCTTTTAGTGGAGGACGAACTGGGTCTAAATCCGAGTCGTCGCTGTCGGACTCAAAACTCTCATCATCGCTGTCTAACCATTCTTCAACCTCGCTGTCTGATAGATCTAACATTCCAAAAACATCACTGTCTCTAATTTAGCCATTTTGTTGATAAAAGTGGTGAAAATCTAGTAAATTTGAAGAGTAATTAAAAACACATTTGCTAAGATTTCAAGATGGCGGAAGAGGCATGGTTAGCGTTCGCTCAGGAGAAACTGAATTTTTAACAAGCTCGTTTTATCATTTTTTAAAAACAATCATGCACAAAATTTATTTTTTAGGTGTAAAATGACCTAATTTTTAATATGAAATATGAATAAAGTGCATATATTAAAAAAAAAAAATTAAGTGGAAACAAGCCCGCAATGAAGGGAGTGTGTCATCGATCAGGATTGATCGAAATCCCAATGTTAGAACTAAATAGAGTTAATGAAATATATAAGAATAATTGTATGTTAAAGCATTGAAGGGGCATGTCGTCAATCAGGATTGATCAAAATTTCAATGTGTGAACCAAAGAAGGTTTATGTGTTGAGACTGCACTTTTATTTATTTCATATTTCTGTATTGATTTTGTGATTTCATTACACAAATGCTCCTGACAGTTAAATAAAGACACTCACAGAAATAATAAATGTGTAGTTTTGGTAAGGAATCATAAATATTGAATTAATTTCATGCACATGATTTCTAACCCCTTGTTTTTTTAGTTTGGAAAAGAGTGTTTTTGAGTTGAGACAACATTTTTCATTATTTTCAGGTTTTTCTTTTTTGCTTTGTACAGGGGATAATTTTTTATGCTCTCCTTGTCTTTGTCTTGGCATATTCTTAAAATATTTGTTTCATTATAGGTGCGCACAAGATCGGTTTTTGAGCTGGTCCATTTCTATTACTTGTGGAAGAAAACTGAGAGGCATGATGTTTTTGCTGCAAAAACTAGAGCTGAAAAAAGAAAATACTCTCTCAATCCTGGAGTCATGTAAGTACTTTCTCTTATTGTGATGCAACATTATTTCAATATTTATTATTCAGTTTGGAGTTTTTATTTTTTTAAATGTTTAAACAAACATTTTCCTTTTGCTATTGTTTTTTCCTTTCTATCCACACTGTTCTTTCACCTTCTTTTTTCTCATTCTCTTGTCACCTCATTATAGCAGATTTCATGATGGTGTTTGGAAAATGAGTGTGAGGTCAATGTGAAATTTTAAAATGACCTTACAGTGACCCAATTATTATTGTTGTGTTTTATTGTTTATGTATTGAATAAGTATGAAAATCAAGGAAAATTACTTTGCTTATGTATTTTGGTTGAAATTTAATTTTCAGTCATTCAAACATAAGGATCGTGACTTACAGAAACTCCCAGAAGATTATAGTCATATAAATCATGATTTTTGGTAAAGAAATACAATTTATTTGGCTCTTCTAGCACTTTGTTCCCATGACTAATCAAACCAACTCTATCTAAATCCCTTTGGCAATCAAATTCTTTGGTTGGATCACAGTTGCTGTCAGCTTTTCATTGGTCAAATGAAGTAGTAATTTTCAATCTGAAGGCAAATGTATTCAACAGAAGAAAGAGATACAACGTGTTAGTAACAGTGATCTAATTGTGCTATTTCATCAGATTCAGATGGATTTCCCTCATATTTTGTTGGAGTGTTTCATATGAGTCCATATTACTTCACGTTCACTTTTGAATGTTTTCTGGAATAAATACAGCTTCTTAACTGGAAATAGAGGGAGCTGGCCCTTGAATTCATTCATAAAATAAGGGAATTCCTTCCTTTTCCTTTCTCTAAGCAGAGATCTTTTTAACTGTGCTTGAATGGTTGTGTGTTTTGAGACGTAAGTCACTTACATTAGCATATTTTTATATAATTGGATTTGTAGTGACCTTGTTGAAACTTATTTTGTAAGTTTTAAAGGCTTTTGTTTGTTTTAAAGTTTCTAACTGCACATTTTAATCATAAGTAAAGGTTTCTAAATTATCATTCAGTTTGTTGCCAAGAAGCATTTTCCATAGGACTTGGTTCTTAAATTGAAGGCTTGTTAAGAAAGAGGGTCTAGGCTCAAGGCCGACGTAAGCTCTACCGCTTTAGAGCCTATGTGGATTAAATTGACTTACTATAAATCTCATGTTCGGTGTTTAAGAGTGTGCAATTGGTGCTGATATTCCTTTTATTATTGCTTCAGCAATCAAAATTATTTTTTTTTGCTCAAGATTCTTTGCATCTAGATTTAAAATAATATTGTTTACTGAGAAATTTTTCTCTCTCCAAAAGTAATTTGTTCATTAAGGGCAACGGGATTTACTGTAGATGTATAGTTACACATTCGAAAGTAGGCCAATTAGGGCCAATAATTTTTTTTATTAATGGCTGAAGTGATTCAATATTGTCTGCTCAAGGTGAAATATTATATTGATCTTTATCTATATTCCTGATTTTAGACTTTAGTTAGAGCTCTATATGTATGTTTCAGTAAGATTCTAGATTAGAAAACTGTCAGGATTAGATTATATACAATTAGATGTAGAGTAAATGCTTCAAATGCAGGCATACTTTTACTAGGTGAAAAAAATTTCACCTTCTTTTCATTATGGGCAAAAATGTGAAAATAATTTTTTTTTCTGACATGGAAAAAACATGAGTCACCCACTAAGATCTTAAGCCTGCACAAAAGTTGCCATTTTAATTTTTAAATCATTATGTTAATAAAACAACAGTGCAAAACCATCAATGCATTGTAAGCAAATAGGCCTACAAAGGTTGTAAGCTTTATGTTCAAATTCTAACCTACTTGTTTATATATAACATACATCTTTTTCTTTTGTCAAAATACTTTAAGAAAAAAATGCTAGCGTTGATCGAAATCCTTTACAAAATTTTTTTTTCACTTAAATTTGGGTTAACATTACTTGTTTTTCTTACTGAGCAATCTATAATTCCATGTTCAATTACAAGTGCTTTACTTAATTACTCCGCATTATCTTTTTTTTTTTTTTTTTTAAATACAACAATGAGTTACATATCCATAATACTGTGAATTGCCTTCAGTTTGATGTATGATGCATTGCTTTTGGTTAAAAATAATAATAAAAAAAAACCCTTGAAAAATTGATTTCCTTCACCTTTGAATGAGGGTTGTTCATTTAAGTCTACCATGTAGATTGGCAATTTGGATATTTTTCAGAGTTGCAGCACATCTTGAGACCATTCCTGAAGAGGCATTTTCTTTCTTTGAAATGCTTGGTTAAAACAAAGCAAAAACCTTGGACAGAATCAACTAATTCTCTTGAACTTTCCAATTTCAATAATGATAAAGTTGAAGGACAACACTTTTGGGTTATATCAATTGTGCGTTTTTTGATTCCTTTCTTATAAAACCTAAACGTTGGAGTCTGAGTACTGCAGGTGAAACTTGTGTACATTCTTTTTTGATGTTATGAAGATTTACAAAAACCTGACAACCTTAAACTATATTGTCACCAAACACATGAAAATACTAAGTAATTCCTTTCTTAAGTACTTTCAAAATACCTGTTTCAGTATTATATGAATCAGGTAAGCATTTAACATTTTAGTATAGTGATATGATTTATTGCTACACTTATTATGTTGCTGTGAATGATCAATGAAAGTGCAGTATTTGCAATAGACTTATCAACCTAGATACTGCATTTCATTTGGCAAGTCAGCGTCATTTAAGGAATATTGTGTCTCATTTTTTATTGGAAGAGGTTTAGATTGTGGTGAAAAACTTAAGAACAATTATTTTTTCCTCAGGGATCCTATGGAGCGATTTTTGGAGGAACAAGAAGTCGAATTGCATCAGCTGATCGCACCTCATACTCCTTCAGAATTAAAGCCTGAGCAGCTTGCTGAAGATGAGCATATGAGAAACAGCATGGGATTATTCATCACTGGTCGAACAACAATAATGTCTCCATCTCGTCAAATGGAGCGAAATCCTTCTGCTAAAGGAGAATCATCAGGGGCACTGAAACGCTCACATCAGCATCACCACCACCACCACCACCACCATCACCACCACCATGGAGAAGTTAATGGAAGCAGCGTTCCACCTGAACTTTCAGTTGGCAGCCACTCGCCTAAAAAGCCAAAAGCTGAAGCTGCATCAGCTCCTAAGGAAGAATCTTTGCCTAAAAAGCAAAAGCTTAATGTTGAGCCTGCAGCCCAAGACACTTCACCTCAGAAAACTGATGGTGGAGCTGTTGCTACCTCCTCTGTGCACTCAGTTTTGCCCTTTGCAAACCATAATAACCAAAGTATAACCAAACCAGATAGCACTTCTGATCAGGATAATGAACCCAAACATACAGTGCCAGGTGGTAATAACACATCTCCAACTGTAGGTATGCAAGACATGGCTTCTAATCATGGTGCATCAGGAGATTCAGGTACCCTAGACAAAATCTCAAAAAGTAGTGAAACCCCAAGCTTAAATACCAGTTCCCCTGGCAAAACAGCAAAATCGGTTGGCAACAGTGTTGCCCTATCATTAGCGGCAGATATTTCAAATGGTGTTCTAAAGACAATATCTGCTGACACAGCTGCAGTTTAAGGATCGCTTCAGAAATTTATGAATAGTGAAAGACACTCCAGGGGTGCCAATTTTATTCTTATGTGGGTCTGTGTCTCATGAACACTAAGGTCACTAAGGGGAGAAAGTCTTGTTTCAAAGCTGCCAACCATAATTTAAAAACTAAATTACAAAATGTTTTAATTCTAAAGAAAATATGGCTTTGGTTTTAAATATTGATTTTGTTGATGGTCTCAGTCACACACGAAAGATTTTTTTCCCTTTTTTCATCTTTCAAAGCAACAAGAAGAAAGCTAACAGTGTAATTCTTTGAATAATTGGATTTAGCTCTAATTAATAGTACAAGGTTTGGATCAATTCATCAGTGCTGCACAGCTAAAAAAAGAAGTCACAATGGTTGCCTGCTGTGCAAACTGTCCAGTTCAAATCTTGCATGGACAAGGGTGTCATTGTATAGCCTTTACAGATTAAAAATTCTAACTCGCTTGCGATCCTTTTCCCAACACACTTTACTCATCTCATATAACTTTCCTATAATTGTTTTTTTAATGAATCTGCAACTATTCTATATCTGTTGTGATAAATCCACTAAGATCTATCATATACTGAGATCAGAGAAGATAATTTATCTTTCCTTATTTATCTCTCTTTCTGCCATTTCTCTGTGGGTTGTTGGAGATCGAAGGAAAACAGAAAATTTGTAACAATTAGAGAGGTCACCTTTATTGGATGATGAGGAAAACAATTTTTGTCTTTTTTTTTGTGCATATTTTGTGAATATGTAGAACTGTTTGAGCTGCCGACAAGGAAATGTAAAAAAAAAAAAAAAAAAAAAAAATCAACAACAAAGATACCAGTTATAAATATCCCATTTATCAGATGAATATCCTGCCTATGAATTATCTAGTAAAACCCTTTTTGGGTCATGAATACTGCGAAGTCTTTATAAGAGTTTCACTACCTTTGTTTAAATACTTCAGAGTTTGTCAATAATTGAACTGCCTTGAGCAAAATTAATTGTAAACATTATGACAACGGGATATTATCTGTATTTCTTACTATTGTGTTTAAATAATTGTTCTGAATCTTTTAAAAAATTCATTTTTGCCATTTATGTTATTCATTAGTTTAAAAAGAATTTTAATGAATTTTTTTTTTTTTT
>BLXT01002128.1:30210-54771 GCA_019648995.1 Plakobranchus ocellatus | reverse complement strand
AAAAAAAAAAAAAAAAAAACCAAAAGCATTGAAGTAACAATGTATATGCTACATGTGTATCCAACAAAGAAAAAAAATCCACTAACTTATAACAGCTTTCTTGAAAAGTTGAATGAAGAAAATGGCTGACTTACATTTGTGACAGTGTCATCAGTGTAAAAACTTTGTTGGAATAATTTTGAAAACTTCATCATTTTTTAGGTGTTTCTATGCCTTGTGGAAAATGTAATTCTTCTCATATGTTCTTGTTATTCATGATTTATGACACTTGAAAAAATAATGTTTTAAAAATGGGTGCTACCTTTTTTTTTCCATGTCTGCTATTGTTGAGAGACAAAATTGTGTAGAGCATAGATTGGGTGTCATGTATGAGAACTTTTGAAGAAGAAGTTTTTATGAAGTAACAACAGAAATGTTTGGAGTGTTTTTTATTTTCATTTTGGCAGCGCTTTATTTATGTTTTTGACCTAATTGTATTGTCATTGTTTCCTTAAATTTTTAAAATGAATTGTAGACTAAAGCATTAATGAATAAAGGGAATACCTGCAATCTGAAAATAAGAATTGAGATATTATATTTATTATGTATTTTGTATGTCCTCCCAGAAAGATTTCAGTCTAAAACATTATCCTAAGAAATCTGTACCATGAACATGGACAATTCTGCCTCCTTTAGTCCTATGTTCCATTGGCCAAACTAGCAGGCCTCATAGTCCCTTTCACTGCCTTAAGGATGGAGTATAAAAAAAATAGTGCGCTTGGTCTAATTAAGTTGATTCCTTAATGAAGAACATGCTCTTGCCACTAGACCCAAGGTATGCTTCAGCCAATTTTTATGAGTAAATTTAGTTATAGGTGAGAAAATTTCATATTGCATCGTACACAAAAGTTAATTTAAAAAATTATACCCTTCCTTAAATTGCAATATACACAAAAGTTAATTTAAAAAAATATACCCTTCCTTAAATGTCATGTTATGGAAATGCCACTGTTCAATATCAACAGTGGGTGAAGGCTAGGAAGTGGGGGTTAGTATTACTAATATTTAGTAATAGTAGTAGTGGTAGCAGTTGTACACTTGTAATAGTGGTAGCGGCAGCAGCAGCAGTGGTCGTGGTGGCGGCAATAGTGCAATAAATAGTGAATGCTGTTGTTAACAGAAAATAGTAGCAACAGCAAAAAATGTTAACAGCACTGGTAGTATTACTATTAGTGATACTAGCAGCACTAGTAATTGTGGAAATCGTTATTTGTAATGGTAATATTAATGGTGTTGGCTACAATGATAGTAAAAATGTTTCAGTTGCTTGCTTGCTAGTTGTCAACCCATTCCAGAATGGAAAGGAAACAACTGTTTTGCTTCTAAAAACCCAAAGAACAATTTTTTTCTTTCTACATACATCATTGCATGTATATATTTGCCTTGGTAATGAAATTCTAATTAAATTGTTTTCTCTATTTATTAGTAAAGTATAATCAAGGACTCATTATGTTTTCTTATTTTTGTTAGATCACCTTTCTATTAACTCTCAATCATTTTTCATTTTTAAGTCGAGCTATGCTACCTAAAAAAAAATTGAAAGCTTGGTTTTTTTTTCATTTGATCTACATTAGATTTAATTTAGTTTCCTATCTGCAGGACTTGGGGGCGAGAATGTCTCACTCTTGTCCTAATCCTAGCATGAAGTAGACCGTATATGTGGCAGTGACGACTATTATTGTTTAGGTTGAATCTGTTTGGCATTTCCCTGAAAACTGAAATATAAGTTAGATCTAGATCTACTCTAGTTCTTGGGTTTCTGAGAGAAGCCTTGGAACCTGAGCTGAAATCTCAACACAGTATATCTATCATATAATGCTAAATACTATAATAATCAGGGAGGCCGAATGACAGGTCAAATATGCATTGAATGCAGCTTATTATCACGATTCAATTGGTACTACATGTGTACTTACAATTACATAAGAATTGAGTTATGACTTTTTAAATGAATGACTTTTTTGTTCTTAATTCACTCACACTAAATGAGCTTCATATTGAAGTGAACGATTTTGACGATACCAACAAAAAATGCTAGATTTGGAGCAATTACAAAGATTGCTTGATTTATTGACTTTACTTCATGTTTACAATCACGCCCTTTTTCATTGATGTCAGTAATCAATATTTAATTTAATGCAGAAATTGAAGAAATGTTTATGAATTAACTTTTCGTCTCTCAAGTATGGAGCAAAAAATAAGCAAGTGATTTTAATTATATGCAATAGAACAGTCTAGACATTACGCTTTAGAACTAGAGGAAAAAAAATTAAAAGGAAAGAGTATGTAAAATAAAATAAATGGTTTAAAATTGTATGGAAGAAAATTAGCCATTGTAATATTTGTAAAGAACATTAGAAAGAGAGAGAGAGAGAGAGAGAGAGAGAGAGAGAGAGAGAGAGAGAGATGATGGTGAAGAAGAAAAAGTAGAAAATAAAAATAAATTACAAAGGAGTGTCTAAATAAAAAAAAAAATGTGACATAAAATTAAACAAAAAGAGTATAATAATTTTTATCACATACGTGCGCTATCAGATTTACAGATTTACAACTTTATGAGCACACAAATACACTCTGTACACTTACAATACATCACCATACATATATCGACATACAGATACACAAATATAATTTAATACATTATGATATATATACAATGTACATACATACATACATACATACATACATACATACATACATACATACATAAATACATACATGTATACATTCAGATATGGTCTACTGAACATGCATACATAAAAAAATCCACACACACACACCAGACACAAACACATTTATTGATTTAATGGAAGAATTTGAATAATATTACGTGCGCTCGCAAATTCATACGTATATATTATAAGCACACAAATACACTCCGTACACATGCATATATAGACACCATACTTTATATATATCGACACACACAGATACATACAACACATATTGTACATAATACACATACATAAATACATATACAAACATTTAAATGGATACATTTCATTATTCTCAAATCTATATATACATATTCATATGTAAATATTTTTACATATATGTAAATACATTCATTTCAAAATTAAATAACACAATGAAAAATGAGTATATACTTTTCCACAGGGAAATTAGATGCCTACCAACGAGAGTAAATATTTTATCAAAGTGTTCATCAACCTACGCTTTACATTAGACCTGCATTTTATCCGACAATCGATGGAGAATAAAAACAATTCAAGACATGTCGATCAACTGAAGTGAAACAACGGAAACAAGACAAGGAGAGATAAGGGTGGGGAACGGACAGTTTGGTCACGAAAGACAGGCTCCTTCAAGTTTTTTTTCCTAGCAAGAGGTCAAAACCCCAATTATCAACTTACTCTCTCAGACTATGCTTTGCACATAATTATAAAAACCTATTGTCCACAGTGTTTAATGCGTAAGTTTGTTAATTTTATCGTTTCCACCCGATTAATTTTTTTCTAAGTGAACACTGTAATCTATAATTTGTGCATGAAGTAACATTCTAATATTATTTGCTTTTCCTTTCATTAGCCCTAAAAATTGTTCCACATGGTTGTAACTCTCATTTTGGCCCTATGGAACCCGTTAAGAAAATGTTTTTTGTTTCTTTTTTTTTTTTTCCGTAGGAGCATAACCCCCAACATTCCCGAGGAATTTTTCTGGGCAAATGTAAGAAAAGTGTTATAGTTCAACAGCCGTTACATGTCGGAATTGGAACGACTCAATGCCTCCAGCACGGGCGGCTCTTGTGTCTGCTGCTGCTGCTCCTCTCTCTGACCCTCTTTTCGATGCGTTGGGGATGGAAAAAACATGAGGACAGGCCCGCCAGTGAGGAAAAAAAGACATTATTTAAATTAAAACTGAACAAAATTGGATACATTTAGATTAAACGAAAGACAAGTCGAAGGATTAAAATTTTTTGTACATCAATGGATTTTATTTTATTTTTTTTTTTACGGCTACAATTTGCTCCACCACGGTTTGATTGCACCTTGATCATTTATAGCTAGGTCTGCAGTCACGATTCTTAGAGCGATATTTACTCATAACAAAGTAACATCCTTAATATAAAAGATTTAGTTCTTAACTTCATGGAACAGATTTTTATAATTTTATGTAAAAAATCCGGCATGGTTATGATTTGGATTTTGTACTGCTTTACAAACTCACAAACACACATGTAATACAGTAAGCCTAAAGTGCAAAAGCATAGAAGATATATAACTTAGCTTTTCAGACAGAGGAGATTTTTGTACTTTATTTTGATCCTAGGCGACGTGGAGTTCAAGATATCCAAAAAAGCCTTAAATATAATTTAGAAATATGTTGGCAAAGTTTCAAATGATTTGAATTTCATCTCTAGAAGGAGATGGATTTTGAACACCACATATTTTAATCAATGAAGTTTAAGAAAAGATGGCGGTCGTTACCATGGGTGAAAATATTACTTTAAACAGTTGGACACTTAAATGTGAATAATAAACGCTAAGATACTTAGTATTAGTAGCACTTTCATGTCACGTATGATGGAGTCAGTTCTAGTTTTCCTTTTACTCTTAGAATCTCACTGCATGAAGCAACAGTCTCTCAGAATAGGGGCCTCTACCAAAAGTATACGGTAACATTTATCTGAGAGAGGATCCATTTACACAAACAAGTTCAACATATCAATTAACTTGTTGCCGTGGAACGTCACTACCGGCCATCACCTGGTTTCCGGGCTCTCGGCCAGTTAGACGTTACTGCATTTTTCTGTCTGTTGATTCGTCTTTTGTGATTGCTTATTGACTCTAAAGTTTTCCCATAATGTATGATCAGATTTTAAAGTTTTGAGCTTAGATCTACGGTTGCTTGCTCGGCCGACTAGTTCCATTTTCGATAATACTGTTGAAACGGATCAAATTAAGCAATAAAAAACTCACCCTGCGTTCTACTTCATGTTTCTAAATCTACCCTAGGGTATCTCAGGTTGAATTGCAATAGACTCTGATCTTTTTATAAAGCTGTTTTCGAAAAGATGAGCTAAATCCTTGACATGCTGGTCCAGTGTTTAGACAGAAAAATGCAGTAACGTCTTACTGGTCCAGAGCCCGGAAACCAGGTGATGGCCGGTAGTGACGTTTTGCAGCAACAAGGCAATAGGTGAGGTCTACTGAACTGTCATTTTTACCGGAAGGCACGTTATGTATTGGAAGCGGAGAAGCTTGCTGCTCCGGCACGGGCGGCTTTGGTGTCTGCTTTTCTTCTCCCCCACGTTTTTTCGACACTTTAGTGATGGAAAAAAGACTAGGGGAGGCCCGTCAGTGAGGAAAAAAAGAAATTATTCATATTAAAGCAAACAAAAGTTAGATACATTTAGCTTAAACGAAAGACAAGATAGAAGATTAATTATTTTGTACATCAATGGATTTTATTTACGTATTTATTTTTTTTTTTACGGTTACAATATGCTCCATCACTTTTTATTGCACCATGATAATTTATAGGTAGGTCTGCAGTCACGATTCTTAGAGAGATATTTATTCATTGGAAAGTAATATCTTTTATATAAAAGGATTAGTACTAAACTTCATGAAAATATTTTTATGCCAAAAAAACACCGTGGTTATGGTTTGGATTTTCAGAAATAGTATGCATTGTTTTGCAAACAAATAAACACACATTTAATACAGTACGCATAGAAAGCAAAAGCGAAAAATTGGGCGAAAATTGTTTTTCATTATTTTATACCACTAATATTGCCACACACCATTCATTAGTTAATGTTCAAATTGCCTATCTCTAAATGATAATAATAAAAATAATTCTCGAACGACGCTCCATCCCCCTCCACCCCCCCACCCCCTTTTTTTGCCCTCGTAAAAAGATATGATGTTTTATTTTTTCAGAATCCAATAGTATTTGTAAAACTAAGAGCCTCTCCCGTTTGATCATAGTAAAAAGTGGGATTTCGTATTGCTTTCTATACCGGAGGGCCCTGATTGAAAAGAAGTGAGAGACAGCAAGAATTATAGCTAAACATAAAAAGTCGGAAGATAAAACAAAGCTGGCATTTCATCCGCTGACGATCACAAAAGTCGTGACTATGAAAGATATGTTGCCTACAAGTCATGAGTTTCAGAGATTTGTCACCTCTTTCTAATATAGAACGTTCAAGTACAACTGACTCATAGGCCAAACATCCAAAATTTGTTTTAACTGGGGTGTTTTTACTCACGACGACAAATTGTATGCAAGCGCAAAAGCCGTGATAAAAATCCCAGGATTTGCCTAGAATAGAAAAAAAAATGGTTGAAGTAACAGGAAAACTTCCATATAAATCACAGTACCAAAAGTTTAATTTACCCGGAGGGAATACACACGAGAGAGGCGTTGATATCTAATTTGATGAAACAACAGCAAAAAGTATGGGGACTTGGTGTCCAATTTCAAACACAGAAGTTGCAGCTAAAATGGTGGCCAAACCATAAAATCAAGAATTTATTATCCAGGTGAATGCACCAACATCTGATATTGAAGATATAGAAGCAGAAACGTTCTATGAAGAAGAAATAGAAAAACGAAAAGGGCTATCTAAAATCCGATGACATGACAATAATAATGAGAGAATTCAACCCAAAAGTTAGGGATGGAAGGGTAGAAAATGTTGTTGGCATAGAGACCGGAATTGAACGTGGGAGTAAATAATTGAATACTGCCAAATCAATGATTACAAATACTTGGCCTCAATACATCCTAGACGACAGTGGATTTGAAAGAGCCCAGGTGACAGAAGTAGAAAAAAATAGATTTGATTCTAATCCAGAAACGATTCCGAAACGCCATCAAAACACCAAAAACACTACAAGGAGCCCACTGCGATTAAGAGCATATTCCATCCATATGTAAATTTAAAATATAACTTATGGATTTACTTAAAATCTGATGAAAATCTAAGAGACGAAATTGCTGTAAGTGTGCATAACAAATATATGAGACTCTAAACACATCTCAGAGGTATAAGAACTATGGTCAGAAAGGAAAAAGTTATTTAATGAAGTGATAGAGAAAAATATATACAAAAAGGATTCAAAATCGCATAATAAATAAATAAACAAAGAAAGACCTGATTTGATGCATGAATGGCGCAAATCAAAAAATGAAGAAGCTAAATGCAAAGACCTAAACATCAACAACAACAAAAAAAATCAATATAAAATGCAATGCAGCAAAAGGAGAATGAATTAATCAACAATGTCAGGAGGCGGAGAAAAAGCAAAATATAGACAGTAAATTCAAGTTTGCTAAAATTAATTATGTGAATGGTGAAGCAAACCAAATGCACTAGCCCTGGCTCAGCCAGTGGCTGCATAAAAAAAAAAAATGGAACAATGCAAATTGAAAAAAGGAAAAATACATATTAAATTGATGGTCAGATTATATTGAAGATCCTTTTAAAGATGATAGGTAGAAAAAACCTTCAGCACAACAAAGAAAAGTCTAGCGGATTAAACCATCCTTTAAAGAAGAGGTAAAGGCAGCAATAAAGAAAATGAAAAAAGCCACAGGATTAGACAACATGCCAATCGAAATAATCACAGTATTGGATAAACAAGATAAAATCTGACAACAAACCTCTAATACATTATCGGCAAGTGGTACAATTCCGGAAAATCTATGTAAATCTGTTTTTATTAAACTGTCCAAAACACAAGGAGCAACAGAAAGTGAACTTTACAGAACAATCAGTTTTAATAGCTTTTATAAAAAAATCAATTAAGTGTTCTGATGCACAAGAGTCTAAGACCAGATATACCCGCAAAACATGTTGGCCTAGTCCTGACACAGGGACCAACGCAATATTCACTTCGATAATGCTTATGGAAAGGTATATCGAAGCGCAAAAAACCTTCCATCCATCTCTGCTTCATTGATCTAAGGCCTTTGAAGAAGCAATACTTTACGGACTGTTTCTTACGCTAGAAAAAGTAAACATTGATAGAAAAGATCTGAGAGTACTAGAAATCTAGATCTAGACTGGGATCAAACTGCACCTGTAAGAATTGAAAGAGAGCACAGTAATTTCAAATCCATCAAAAGAAGTATGAGGCATGGATTTGTAGTGTCTCCCGATCTTTTTAAACTTATGAAATAATCTTCAGGCGAAAAAGAAAACGGAGTAAATCTTAACAATCTCAGGTATGCAGATGAGATAGTTTTGACAGCAGAATCTGATGAATAACTTTAGAAACTTTTAGAAACAGCAGTTTTAGAGCGCGAAAAAAATGGGCCAGTCTTTGAATGTTTAAAAAAAAAAAAGGAAAGTATGGTCATTGAAAGAAATCGCCTTACTCCAAAATTTATATGCAGTTTCGTTAGCGCAGTCGCAAAATACTAACAAGTTACAAAATTCAAATATCTTGGCTACCTGATAACACCAGAGATAGATGCACAAGTGAAATGAGTACCGTAAATATGTAAAAGAATAGCCAGCGCCAAAAATACATTTCAAAGTATAAAACCAATACTGGCAAATAGAAAAATAAGTACGGGAACCAAAATAAGGGTAATGAAAACATTTAGGGCCAGTATGGGAGTGAGTGTTGGGCAAGAAACAAAGATTCGTAGAGAAAACTAGACGCAGTAAAGATGTGGTGTATTACTATCAGAAGAATGATAAGGATATCAAGAACGGAAAAAGTCAAATGAATCGTACTGAAAAAAACTTATCTTGAGTGATAAACAATTAAAACCATGGGACCGAAGCAACAATAATTTTTCGGACATATTTGCCGACACAAGAATTTAGAATACTTAACAATGACAGGAAAGATTATAATGGACAAAAAATAATTTTCATTGAAAGTCTAAAGTCATGGACAACAGGTAACGGTAGCAACAACAACTTTATAAGGTCAAATAACAGGTCTGAGTGGGGGAAAATGATCGCCAGCGTCAATTCTAGACAGGGCACCTACAGAAAAAGCAAGAAAAAGCATCTTACACAGATATAACGAGGCGGTAATAAAGCACTAGTGATATTCTTTTGATTCGGTCCGGCCCTCCCACCCCCAACTCTCCTCCCCCACCCCCTAATTTCATATCATCAGAGAACTGCTCCGGGGAGAACCTTGCGATAAAGACGACATCATGATTGAAGTGTAACCTAAAATCAAGTCCCAGCTTTTACAATCTTGTTGAATCGGTGGCCTAATCACGCAGTTCTGCCTGTTTATAGTAAGTTCATGATTTATCAAAGACAGCCATATTTACCAAATTCTACAATGAAATCATGTCCAAACACACACAATTTTACGGTATATGATTCCTTACAGCATTGCCACAATGTCGAGAGTAACGCCAGAGATGAGCAACGCTTTAGCTTGAGTAGGATAATCACCAATGCAGAAAAAAAAATTGAAGGGCATAATTTAATTCGTGCAACACATATTTATTTGCAGTATAATGTAATACCGGTACACCTCTCTCCTTTTGAAATAGCTAATGCTAAAAATGACCCAACACTTAAAATAGAAACGTAAACAACTACAACCTCGTACATATGCCACAGTGCAAGATCACGCGTGTTAATATTGTATCTTTTGTATCATATCAAAACAGAAACTTGTAACAAAGTGGACATCTCAACAGAATTTTATGTATAACAGAATCACGAAAAGAGCGCCCCAACCTGTTGGCATCATATCGATGGTTTAGACATTAAGGAGCTAAAGCAAAAGCTGCATTCTCGCAGCATCAGACAGCCGGACAAAACATCTTTCATAAACGATGTATATAAAAAAAAAATATGAATGCAATTAAATAATATAACCACAAGCAACATTACTTTTGCCCTTTAGAAAGACGCTAAAGAGAATTTGTTTTTCCCCTTGTTGCTGGGATTTCTCCTCTGGACCAGCATGTCTAGAGAAGTCTCTCAATGCAAAAGCGGTTAAATTTCGACAAAAATATAGAGGAAATGGAATTCCAAGTCCACAGGGGAGTATAAACAAATAAAGAAACAATTTTAACTGTCTTCTTCTGAGCTGAAACAAAATGTTTTACCTTGATAAATGCAACTCATTCAGAGAAATGTTTCAGCTATCCTTACAGCTTCCAGGGAGCGAAAGAAAAATCTCGCTTCCACATAAACGAGATGACGATTTTCCTACACAAAACGAACAACTTAAATTCTCGACACCTTAGAACGTTGTATTTGAAACACCGGGCGGGATTAATATTCTACCGAGTTGTTCTCAAATGAGGTAATAAAAAAAAAATATGAATCTCATCGTACGAAACCAGGCGACCTTGACCAAATTTCTGCGTCTCTGTTAAGGGATGCCTTGAGGATCCTTTTCCTTTTAGGACCCTAGAATGAACAGGTCGTTAGCCCCTGGAAAAGTTCTAGCCGTTTTCAAACACTCCGTTATTTGGCTTCTTCTTAAGAAATGATGAAAAGGGCGTTAAAACATTTCAGGCCTATTTCTAATTCAAATTGATTGTAAAAAACCCAAGAAAATGTTTTGAAGTAAATTCTTAAGCATGTTAAGATCAACACATATGGAGGAGCTTTTAAGTCAACGATTAAAGCCAATCACGGTACAACGAATTCTTTGTTGGTTAACATGTCATCAAATATATTAATGAACTAGGTAATAGAAAAATATAAATTTGTCGTGTTTCTAATCCACGGCCACTAACATAATTGATCATGGACTTCTTTTAGAGAGACTAATTAACAAAGAAAAAAAATATTTTTATATACTCGGCATATTTTTCATGACCATGCAAACATATGCAATTATGTTTGTGAAAGTTGGAAATGAAAAATCAAAGAAAATGGCTGTAAACCATAGAGTACCGCAATTTCTTTCTTAGGCCAATTTTTGTAAACCATCATGTATACACTAAGTCTTCATATTGTTATCTTATTCTATAGCCTTATATAACCATACAACACTTCAAAATATACAAAATGGAAGGTCTTTAACACAAGGATATTATTAGAAAAAGAAAACAAGCTCATTCCTCACTACTCCCAAAAATGACACTTCTTTCGAAACTTATTCTGTAGCAAACACTTAAAATGAGATGTTGTCACGAACAACTTTGGGCTATACAGTTATAGGTCTAGATCTAGTAGATCTCTGTCTTTGACACGGAGTTCTTGTAAACAGTCCAAAGAACAGAAGTCACTCCAAGTATTGCCGAAAATTGAAAGAAAATTTAGTACATTGAAATGAAGAACAATTTCAGAACAGCAAAATATCTCTGTGAAAGTCTGCAGATCTATCTTTCAGCGATCTTTTCAACAATCTCTTGGCGACCTCTTTAATATCCACCGCCCAAAGCTTCGCGAAAATACTAGTTATGCAAAACAGAAGCTAACTTAGTCAATATTTTACAAACAACCCATACCAGAAAAAAACTAGAATAACCAGCCTATACCAAGCCTTCCTTGTTTGAAATGTTGATCAATTTAATGCTCACATTCATTCTCTTCTTATCTCGTAAACATTGAAAAGCTATATCGTTTCTAGGATACATTCTAACAAATTCTTGTAAACAATGTTCTCATACTTTCGAGATCTTTTCTAGAAAATCCTAGATCTAAAAAGTTAATCAAAGCTAAAACAATAACAGCACTGTTAAACAAAGATAGACCCATTGGGCCGGATAATAAAAAAACAAGGTTAGATGAAAAGATCAGCCGTGCTGAGTGTAAATCTAGATCTCGACTCAACTCACCACAGCCAATTTTGTCACAGATGTGTTTATGGTGAGGCTTGCGAGGTGTCAGCATCATTAGGCGATGATGAAAATCTTTACAAGCAGGATATAGGACTGAAACCACATTGATTGATCTAACGGAATTCTGATAAGGTGCAGATGGTATGGAATTCAGCCATCAAAATAAGGTAGAAAACTTTAGCAAGTTCAATCGACGCGTTAAGCAAAAAGTAAAAACTATTGCTATTGAAGTGAGACTTTCCAGAAGAATACGTGCGTCAGATAGTATTATTCAGTCAATCAAGGTATGGAAAAGAACCTTACTCAGGTCATTTGACCTGTTAAGCAAAAAACCATTTCTATTGAAGTGAAGTTTTTCAAAGGATTGAGTGCGTCACATCTTTACATTCAATAAATCAAGATAAGATGAAGAGCCTTACTTATGTGTTAAGCAAAAAGACATTGCTCTCACGATGGGATTATCTAAATAACAAGTGCTTCGCATCGTTGCGGACATCCTGAACCTCTGAAAAGGATCTGCTAGGTGGGCCTATCGCACATTGGTAGCCAAACTAAAAGCTCAGCTGATAATTATGCGCATGAAACTATTGAACAGCTTCAGTCAAGAGGAAGATGCTTTTCAATGAACAAATTGTAACTGGAGATGATTCATGGGTGCGTCACTGCGACCCACAGAGCAAACGATAAAATATAGTTAAACTCTCCCCCCCCCCCTCCCCAAACACACTTCACTCCGAATAAATCAAACTTTGGCACGAAAAGCGTTATTTCTTATTTCGCAAGGAAAGGTTGGAGTTAGAGAAGATGAAACTAGATGCGGAGATGAAGCTGTTACAGGCAAAAATTGAGGTTGGTTTAATCAAGAACGAACCCGACAGCAGCGGCGCGAGGTCGAGCAACGCAGGGGCCAAACACCCGAAACTGCCTAACTTTCAAGATGGAGGGAATGACCTCGACATTTGGCTGACAAGGTTTGAGAGATTTGCGGAAAGAACGGCTGGTCCAGGGAGAGATGGTCATCATCGCTTTGTGCGCTGCTAACCGGACGTGCCTTGGATTGCTATGGGCGGCTTTCGGCTGAGCAGGCAAAGGACTATGACAAGGTAAAAGAAGCTCTAATGAAGAGGTATGACCTGATGGAGGATGGCTATCGTCGCAAGTTTCGCACATGCAAACCAGCAGAAGGTGAGAGCCCTGATATGTTTATAGTACGCATTGTAACGTACTTGGACAGATGGATTGAGCTTTCTAAGACGGATAAGTCATATGAAAAACTAAAGGACTTGATAGTGCGAGAACAGTTCATGGATGCATGTCCAGAAGATCTAGCTGTGAGCTTGCGTGAGAAAGACCTACCTACACTTGAAAGAGTTGCAAAGGAGGCAGATTTATTTCTAAAGGCAAGAAAAAGGAAGTTGTCTGATAAACCTCACAAAGTGTTTCAGAGTAATGCTCGGCCTCGAATGGACTCTGCGCGGCCGCTTGAACCAGAGAAGAAGTTTAACGGTGGACAACGTGCAGGGGAGGCGAAGACGAGCGTGGCTAACCAGAAGTCGTGCTTCAAGTGCAAGAAGACCGAACATATCGCTCGCTACTGCACAGCTGTGGATAATACCACGAAGAAGGCTGGTGCGGGAGTGGTAGTGAAGACGACTGAGGTGAATACAGCTGAAGTGAGGAAACCTGCAGAGGGCCCCACGATGGAGGTGTTGGGCGATCTTCAGAGCGAGGTGGAAGATGGTATGCTGAAGCTGGCCAGTGGAAAGTCTGTACCTGTGATGACGAACTGTGCTGCTCTGAGAGATCCGGAGAAGACTAGGAGACTTGGTTTGCCTGTCTTAAAGGGATAGATAGGCGGTCGTGAAGTCAACGTGATGCGCGACACTGGCTGAGAGGGTGTCGTGGTGAGGAAACAACTGGTCGACGCGAGTCAACTGACTGGTGAGTGCTGTCTGCTGAGGATAGACAACACTGCGCTGTTGGCTGAGAAGGCAGTCATCAGCTTGACGACGCCTTTCCTTAGTGGAGAAGTGAAGACGTTGCGCATCCCGGACGCCATCTGTGATGTCATCGTTGGGAACGTGGAAGGAGCTAGGAGCCCGGAGGACCCCGACATGTCTGTGATGGTGGGTGCGGCGACGACCAGGGTGCAAGCGAAGCGCGAAGCGGTAACCAAGCCGTTGCGGGTGCCTGATATAGAGAGGCACATAGGAGTTGATCGCGAGCAGTTGATCAAACTCCAGCAAGAGGATCCAAGAATACTGGCGCTGGTGGATGCTGGAAGAACTTCGTGAAGAAGAGGGAAAGTCGTTTCCTTTGAGAAGACAAGGGGTATCGTGTACCGGCGGTTCGAGGATCTTGGACGTAATGTAGATGTGAAGCAGGTGGTGCTACCCAAGCCGCTACGGGAACATGTGATGTCGGTAGCCTACGATTCCATTACTGGAACGCATCTTGGGATTTGGAGAACGAAAGATAAGGTCCTGAGGAGCTTTTACTGGCCTGGGGTAAATGGCGACGTGACAAGATACTGCCGGTCGTGTGACGCGTGTCAGCGGACTGTGAAGAAAGGTACTGTGCCTAGAGTGCCCTTAGAGAGGTTCCTTTGATTGATACTCCATTTAAGAGAGTGGCGATAGACTTAGTAGGTCCTATAAACCCACCAAGTGAAGCGGGACACAGGTTCATCCTGACGCTCGTGGACTACACCACGAGGTTTGCCGAGGCGGTGCCGTTACGCAAGATCGACACGGAATCTGTGGCAGAGGCGCTGGTAGACATCTACAGCCGACTGGGTGTCCCAGAGGAGATGCTGAGTGACCAGGGAACGCAGTTCATATCATACTGCATGAAGGAGGTCTGCCGTCTCCTTGTCATCAAACAGAAAACCACAACCCCGTACCACCCGATGTGCAACGGACTGGTGGAAAGGTTCAACGCGACCCTGAAGACCTGCCTTCGTCGCCTGTGCGGTGAGCAACCTCGATAGTGGCACCGGTACATCAACCCTCTTCTGTTTGCCTACAGAGAGGTGCCACAGGAGTCCACGCACTTTGCCCGATTCGAGTTGCTGTATGGGAAGACCGTGCGAGGGCCCGTGCATATCCTGCGTGAGCTTTGGACGAAGGAGATCGAAGAACCAGAAGTGAAATCAAGTTATGAATACGTCTTGAATCTTCGTGAACGCCTCGACGACACACTCAAGATAGCTCGTGAGGAACTGGAGAAGGCCCAAGGACGGCAGAAGCACTACTACGACCGGACTGCCAAGCGCAGAAAATTCTCTGTGGGAGAGAAGGTGTTAGTCCTGCTGCCGACGGACTCAAACAAACTCCTGATGCAGTGGAAGGGGCCGTTTGAAATTGTGGCGACCGTGGGGATCAACGATTACCGGATCAACATGGGAGGGAAGGAGAAAACATTTCATGCCAACTTGTTGAAGGGGTACATCGCCCGTGACCAGGACGCCAGCCAAGCAACTACGGAGGAAAGGCCGCCAACAAGCAGCTTGGATATACCCGTTGCAAGTGTAACTGTCATTGAAGACCTCGAAGGTGAACACTTCAACGACAGTGACTATGAAGCTCTACCTGAGTTAGGTGGGTGGGGCAGCGAGGAGACTGTCAACGACCTCAAGTTTGGCGATGAACTGACCCTGGTACAACGTAGGCAGCTGGAGGAGGTAGCTTTAACGTACTCCTCCATCTTCAGCGATCGCCCTGGTACAGCGTCGACAGAGGAACATTGCATCGAGCTGACGTCATCAATTCCTGTGCGACAACGTCCGTACCCAGTGCCTTACGCGATGAGGCAAACTCTACGCGACGAACTCAGAGAGATGGAAGACTTGGGGGTCATCAGGAAGAGTTCTTCTCCTTACGCTTCTCCTGTGGTAGTCGTCAAGATGAAGGATGGTACGAATCGTGTGTGCATCGACTACAGACGGCTGAATAAACTCACCATTTTCCACCCTCAAACCATAACACCACCGGTAGACATCTTCTAGGGTATGGAAAAGGACCAGTACTTCTCAAAGATCGACCTGAGTAAAGGCTTCTGGCAGATCCCTGTACGGAAGGAGGACATTCCGAAGACGGCGTTTGTGACGATGGACTGTCACTACGAGTTTCTAAGGATGCCATTCGGGATGATGAATTCCGGGGCCACGCTGACTCGTTCTGTGAAGAAGCTGCCGTGTGGAATGGACAACGTGGTGAATTATATTGATGATCTGTTGATTCATACGAAGACCTGGTAAGCCCACGTGAAGACACTAAGTGAACTATACAGGCGCCTTCAGGAGGCCAACTTTACTGTTAAGTGCTTGTTTGGGTCATGGACTTTTGACTTTTTAGGACACAGTCTAGGTCGAGGTGCAATTGGTCTCCAGGACGAAAATGTTGAGAAGGTTAGGAATGCCCCTAGATCCAAGACAAAGAGAGAGGTTAGAGCGTTTTTAGGACTGGTTGGCTACTATAAAGAGTTTGCACCGAATTTTGCCGCGGTCTCTGCGCCTCTTTCGGACTTGGTGCGCAAGGGGCAGCCTAACATCGTGAACTGGGGCGACAGCTTGTTACTTGGTAAAAATTCTTAAGAGGGGGCGTGTGTAACAAAAACTAGACTTAGGGCTTGCTATTGAACGCACGTCAACTCGAGAATTCTAGAAAGAACCAGTTTAGGGAAGTTTATTTATGCAAAGTGAACGAGAATTCATTACGTAAACAAACATGACTCATGTTCTATTTTTAGCCCAAGGATTTCCCTAATGTCTTTTCGAAGACTGCTTTTTTGTTATTTTAGGATTATGATGTAATGTTCTAGATCTATATTTTTCGAACATTCTACGCTTGCATTATGGGATAGATTTCCTGAAATTTATAGAGTTTTCTTTTGAAAAAAAAGGTATAAATACCGGGAAAAGATTGGCCAAAGGATCACACAGAGTAGGCAGAGAGTTCATAGAGATCACACAGTGTACGCCGAGAGTCCATAGAGGTCACACCGAGTACGCAGAGAGTTCACAGAGATCACAGAGATTGCAGCGAGATCATTGTATAGCGATTACGCAGATTCATAGAGCTAGATCTAGTTTTCTTATCGACGGCCAATGTGAATATTGTTTGATTTAATTTCCTGCTGTTGAGTTAAATAAACTCAGTTTTTTCGTTCTTCACACAATCTCGAGAGTTCCGTTATTTTCAGCTAGGTCTATAGATCTAAAGAACTCAACGTCCTACATCAGAGGTATTATCTATTTTTTATTTCTGGTGTTTGTGACATTCTTGTGCAGCTGGATTTCTTCATCTTCTCAGATTCTGCATGCAATCCAGACCTTACATGCCCAGTCTAAAGGGGGTCCAGAAAAGGAACCAATATAAAGACCTGACAGTTCAGTTATTGTGTAGACGAGTGTACTGATTTCTTGGCCGAGGAATCTGAAAAATAGTCCATCGATGGGAGCTCTGTATCGACCAAAGCTCAAAAGTTCAATACTTGATCTCGTCAGTCAAGGATAAGATGCATTCGTCAATATACATGACTGCTAGGGACAGAAAATGAAAATCTATGGTGATGTTCTCCAGATCGACCTTCGAATGTTGATATCGCAGAATAAAGGTCAGCGATATCAAATTTGCACTGAAATGTTGAAATAGTTTGAAAAAAAAAAGCGATATTTGAAATGCATTGTTCCAAATATTAGACAATGGGTGCATCACCACAACCCAGAAAACAAAGGCCAGCCAACGGCAGTACGTATTGTTTTCACGTCTTCGACAAGGTTTGAACTAATCTTTTATAACCTCGGTAAGAAAAACGCTTTTTACCTTCCTTGCCCTTGTAAGACATAGCTCGTAAAAGGCAAATCAGGGCCAGGAGAGAGCAGTGAACTTTTACATAAACAAGAGTAAGGCTCTCTTTGGAAGCGACGCAAGACGAAGATGCATGCACCTCGGAAGGATACAGTACGACCACACAACAGGTCAGACCGAAACCGCCCTGACACAGCTGGATTCCACTATCCTGTTACATTTTTCATTCAGTTTAGATATCGCTCCGTCCGATTTTTTCATTCCCGCAGATGAGAAAAAAACTTGCTTGACGAGGCTGATGTGGGAGCCAGCATTCAACCGGTAGGGGAGAACAAAGAGCGCATTTGTGGACCAATACTCTCTGCCAGCTATGGGTGGATACTAATGAAGAATATATCTAAGGAGATAGAGTGTGCAGTGTAAACTTAAAATTATATTCTTTTACTTTTGAATTGCCTGTAGCAAAGTTCTATTAAACTTTAAATATGACAGGGCCCATTAAGCATGAGGCCTTCTTTTTAAGTTTAAGCAAATCAAGATAATATAATTAAAGGACATGTAAAGATGTCATTTTTACCTTTGCAACTGGAAAACAGATGATGTCATTTTTACTTTTGCATAAAATAAATTATGTAAGATCATTACTCTAGTATGAAAGGGATTGGAAGTCTTAAAAGCTCGCCTTTCCCGTTTCTCAAAATTTGTAAAATATGCCATTATTTGTTTTCCTCTTGCACTTTCCATTTACCAGCATAGAACATTCCATTTTCTTCCGATTGTTGCGATTTTGCTGAAAAATGAAAAAGATCCGTTATGATTAATTGATCCATTGATTATTGGTATATTCAGGCCATCATTAATCGGTGATCTCAAGGTTTCTATTTTTTCATTTGCTTTAAGAGGCCATTATTGATCATTTACTTGAGCAGTTTAAAACAATAAAGTAAAAATGCATTAAAAATCTGCGTACAGAAAGGAAAACTTTAAAAAGAAACTGTACAAATCCTCAGACATTTCTAGAGACACCAAGCTCCTTTGGGTGTTTCAATATGCAAAAGGGATTGACTTGTCGGAAAAGTCGGTATATTAGTTGCATTGTTGTATTCACTCTTGGTGCCTTGAAAGTCTGCGTATTCAATTAAATTATGCCGGAGTGTGTAAAGGCTGTCGCTAGCATATCAAAAAGGCAGTTCCTCATTTTCTAAAATGTAGCTCAGGGTGAGGTATGTATGGCACAACTGAAGTTTACACGATGGTTAGCTGTTTCGAGCCGGTTTGCAAGTTTGTCCACATTCTCATTCCCCCCGATGCCTGCGTGAGTAGGAATGCAGACAAAAGAGACATGAACATATTTTTTGATTAAATTGAACTGGTGCCTGGCATCTTTAGCTTTGAAATATTTGTTTTGAATAGCCTACACGGTTATCAGGCTATCACATAGTTAACGAAAATTTGGTATTGAACAAAAGTTTTTTCATCTCGTGAGCGCAAGGGCCATGCCCTCAAGCTCAGCGCTAAAGCGGAAGACTCATCTCTAAGGCGAGCTGTCTCCGAGCAGTCTGGGCAAATTGGAAAATATGTTGCAGCTGCACCTTTTCCTACAGTTTAGACCCGTCAAAGTAAACGTCATAATGGTTTGACAATTTATCTTTTATTCCAAAAACTTCTTTAGGCAGGCCACCTCGCGGTTCCAAGCCACCCGAAACCCCAGGAATGCCACCCTTTTGGACAGAGGTATTTATATATACATTTTCTGTTAGGTATTTCGTTAGGCGTGACGCCATGATTGAGATGAATATTTTACCTTCTACATTGAGCAGTGATATTGGGCGAAACTGGTTTATTCCTTTCGAATCTTGCTCTTCGGGGATACACACCCCCTCTGCAGTCATCCACTCTTTACTGATCTTGATGTTTTTCTATGCACTTCGTAGTATTTTGTGTAGCTTCTTGAGATCGTTGGGGCATATTTTGTACAGTAGATAGGGCACTACATTGGGCCCTAAAGCAGATTTAGCTCTAGCTTTGTTTACTACTGCTATGACTTCATGTAAGCTTGGAGGCTTGCTGTCAACCTTTATTCCTGGGGCAGCTGGTCATACAAGGCCTGTAGTTTCCTCCAGGCGTATATCGCGAGTGGGATCTGAATATGTCTTCCTCAGATGAGTTTCTTCTCTATCTACTGTCAAAGTTCCAGACTTTGGTTGGTGGAAGAGCTGTCTTGCAACTGGGATGGGTCCCTGATGATGCGCTTCTTTCTGGCTGACTCAGCTTTGCTCAATGCTGAGTGCCTCGCTTTCAGCTGGGGCCATATGACCAAAAGCCCATTCGTTTCTTCGCTACTTGCTGCTCTAATCAATTTCTTCTTTTGCTTACGCAAGGTGTCCATTTCTAAATGCCTCCTGATCTCTTTGGTGGGCATTTGGTTTGATGTTGTTTCGCTCCAAATGTATCCACACAGGTTTGATAGACGATATTACCGAAAGTGGCAAGCTTGTGCTCCAGGGTGCTTTTACCGAGTAGCGAGTCAGTCTTGAGGACTATTTTGCTGTCCAGATCTTCTCATTGCTTTCCTGAACTTGCTGGTGGGAAATTGATCTTTTGACGTTTGTCGCTGCTGGGGTGTCTCAGTACATCGTCTCAGTTCTTAGCACTGTAGTTTTGAACCTGGCTTTGGTTTTCCAACGTCTTATCTGCTACAGCAGTGCGTTGCTGTTGAGACGACATACTGAAACGTCCCATCTTAGTCCTGTGGATTTTCATTCCTCTTTCGGCTGCAAATCTCCTACTGCATATACATGAATAGTCCATTTCCAAACCGACATTCGTTGCCTTGTTCTCGTAGTCCTTGGGGCGGTTCCGGTTGACATCGAGTTATCGCCGATTGATCCATCATTCTCTTCCCCTTTCGGTGGATATACGGGAGCATTTTTCTTTGTTTGCCTTCCTAGCAATTTTAAGAAATCAAGGGGTTGCTAGCCCACAAGACCTCGTTGTGTAGTCTTTCCCAGTGTCACCTGTATTTCCAGGAGTCCTTCGGTCTTTCCCGAACGTCCTCTAGCATATTCCTGGAAGTCAATGGATGATCCGTGTATAGTAGTAAGAAACTCTTTGGGAGCTAGGTAGCAGGAAGTCTTCAGAGAAAAAAAAAAACCCTCATAGCAAGTGTTTCGGCCCTGTAACTCCTGACACTCTAAGAGAGCCGGGCTACATCTAGGTCATGACTCCCAGATGCCTGCCTAAGTTTTTTTCCTCCGGGGTTGCTTGCCAGTGATTCGAACCCGCATACATCTGGTTACAAATCCGGCGTCTAACCACTTCGGCCCTGTCATAAGAGCATTTTAATCCTTATAAAGCAACTTTTTATTCCTTCTGTTCCATATCCAGCGAGGACTGTTCTCAGATGGTTCGGCTAGTACCCTTAGGGCTTTTGTTCTCTTATTGCCACATATGGAGAGTTTGCTTAGAAGACCATAGGCTGCAGAACCCAAAATCCTCTGGCGCCAATCTCTACTGGCATTACCTTAGCTTCGTAGCCATCCTTTTTTAGTTCTTTTGTCAAGTCCAGGTATTTTCCTTCCTCGAAGGCATGGGCCTCTTCCATTCTGCTTTCATAGGGGACAGTTAGTTCCACCATGATAATTTGTTGTGTTGAAGCAGAATGGATCACGATGTCAGGTCTTAATGCTGTCTTTCTGATAACATCAGGGTGTCTTTCCCATTCAGGGAGGTCTGCTGAAACCATCCAATCGTCGCAGCCGCCGAGCAGACCTTTTCTATGGGTGTTTATTGTGATCGACTCTCCGTGCCATTTTTTGACTCCACCTTCTGTGGTGAATACTGTTGAGCTTGTTGAAGAGGGGTGGATTTCCCCTACGCTGTGCTTATGACCGAGGCAAGTTCTTGAAGTACTCTGTTATGCCTCCACGTGTATCGCCCTTGTGAAAGCGTTACTTTGCACGAGCTCATTACATGCTATGTAGTTTGCCTACCTTGGCAGAGTGGGCATGTAGGGTCGTCCTTCTTTCCCCATCGCACCAGATTTACGTGTGAGGGTAGGAGATCACAGACAGACCTGATGAGGAAGCTTATTCTAAGAGGCGCCATGTGCCAGATATCATTCCATGTCAAGGATCTCTGTATGGCAGTGTCCCAATTTGTCCGCTGACCTTGCTGAGGCTGCTGGACCGCCTTCTGTACCCGTGTAGAATCTTCCTTATTCCTGATCTCATCTATGATCATGTCCCTTTTTTCCCTTGCCTTATGTTTTTGACCACCATTTGGCTGCGGTTGATCCAAGGCCCCTGCTCATACTTATAATACGACTAAAACAGAACTATATTATGCTTATCTAATAGATTAAGATCCATTTTTGCTCTTCTTCCACCACCACCACCACCACCACCGCCACCGCACCGCAACCACCACCGCCACCGCCACCGCCACCGCCACCACCATTTCTAATGCTGCTGCTTCTGCACTTTTTAATTATTCTAAATCTACTGGTACCATAGCACAAATGGAAGAAAATAATCAAAATTGTGATATTTAACACTAGGTTTTACATTTTTTTTACTTTAACGGAAAAACATCATGACGTACACAACTCAAAAGTATGTTACGTAAAAAAGAGAACTAATTTTAATCAATGCCTTAATCATTATACTACTGGAAGTGTGAAAACACACAGGATGAATCGAAACGCGAATCTCTGTCTGAAATTTCAGATATAGAGGTTTATTGATTGTGCAGTTATGGAGATTTCTTTTCAAAGATATACATGCTCTTTTACCTTGAAGACAATTTGGCCCGCTGTAACCTGATTTGCATGTTTTACATGTTCCATTCTCGGGGTGACAGACACACTGATTAGGACATGGTGATGAGCAGTTCTGCCCGTAGAAGCCTTGAGGACACTCTGTTTGAGAAAGAGCATGATAGAATCATCGCTCTGGAAGAAAACAACAATACAGTGACATCACGAATTCAAAGCTTCACTGACAATAATGCTTTGATGCAAGAAAACTTGTTTGAAATCGCTTGGATGCACGCGATAGTTAGATCGCCGCCTTTTACACAAATGTCAACATACACTTTCATGCTACTCGTGACTTTAAGTTTTTCAAAGCATGCCTGAGACGAGCTTCAAACGCCGACGATTAAAATTTTCAAATTTTTGTTTTTGAATAACATTCCAATTTTTTATATTTTTATAACGCATTCATTTTACAGATTTCTGAAGATAAGTGCGTTTGAGACGTACATGCTGGTCGTCGGCAGGAAAATTACGCGAGGTAGTTTTAAAGCCACCGTCATACATGCTCCATTTCTCTATAAGGCTTTAGAAAGCAAAACTTTCTTTACTAAATTGAATGAGTGGAGGGTTTATTTTAGATACTAATTATTGTTTAATATTCACTTGTTATTGTGACAAATTTTCGGTTTGATTGTTCATGTGTTGCGTTATAGATCCAAAACTAAATCTTGCTCAACGTGTTGTTGAAGCCAGACTGATGTTCGAAGAAATGGTATTTTAGCGCTAGAAGCTTAAGCATGTTACAGTGGACCTAAATCTGGTCATTTCTTCAGATTACTAGATGGACTGTATTATGTACACACGTTGTTCACATGCTGGTTTTTTCATGTATTCTATTCCATCTCATTCTATTTTTTCTTTTTATGTGATATTACATATATTCTGGAAAGTCTTTTTTTGTTGAGAAAATTGGTAGTTTATATATGAATTTGGATATTGAAGATGATAAAGAAATTTATTGTTTTTGTGTTGGAGTGATAGATTTGACATGAGTTATAGCTAGTGTACCAAAGTTTATAGCGTACAGTTGAAGAAATTTGCTGTTTCTTCAATTTATTGTTTAAGTTCTGTGCAGAAGAATGATTGAGAGATTGTTGGAGAGGTCTCTGAGAGATTGAAGTGATTTCTGTTCTTAGGTCTACTTAAAAGAACTCTTTGCTATAGGCAGCTCTCAGCTAGACCTGTAGCTAAATAGCACAAAGCCATTTATGACAAATTGCAAGAGAGGCACATTCCCCCTACCTTGTCCAGAGGGGGCTGTACATTCATCAGCTTTTGTCAAAATCATTTGCCAGTCTAGGATTATGAAGCCATTATAAGTATCAGTCTGCCCTATCTATTCTGAAAAAATGCAGGCGTGGAGATATCGTGCAGGAAAAGGAACTTCAGTAATAATTAAAGGGAAAGAGCACAACAGAGTTTTACATGAAGTCCTATTCAGTGAAGAAAAAATGTGTCATTGCTTCTAAGTAAAAAAGGGGCCAAAAGTGAGAAAAGCAAGGAAAAGAAAAGTAAAAAAGTATAATTTAAATAACATGCTGTCAAGCTATAAAAAGGTAAATTATTTCAGTAATATAAAATAATGAGATAGATGGCCCTCAGCAAATATTAAAAAACGTTGAAGCATTGGTTTCATTTTGGCAATACTTTACATGAATAGAAGGTTACGAAACCAATGACCCCTCTTTGCTTTGATTTTGAAATAGCAGCTCCCAGAATCTGGTTAAGCAAAGCCTACCGTTTATTTTGACTGTTTGGGAAAGCTATTGATAAAAAGTAAAAACTTTTCAAACGGTTCGATTTGACTTCGTTTCAGGTTCGACATAAATGAAATGAAGTGAATTTTTTCCACAATCCGCTCAGTGATTCCTCCTTGGAGAACTTTGAATACAGCGAGACACAGATAGACGGATTTGATAAAAAAAAAAAAATGGATGATTTAGAGACATAAAAAATTCCAGTTTAGCCTTGAATAAATGACAAGACTGTTTATTTTGTGGGATTCAAATGTGGAACAGGTCACGTCTCCTAAAAAATAGATGCATTTTAGTTAATTATTTGAATAAACAGCAAATTAATAATGATAAATCGGCACTCTTAAGCAACTGACTGAATAGACCAATTTCACTCAACGGGAACCCCCCC
>BLXT01002128.1:0-10041 GCA_019648995.1 Plakobranchus ocellatus | reverse complement strand
CCCCCCCCCTCTTGCTTCAATGTGTAACATCATATTTGAACGTCCCTTTTATGGGTGGAATAAGTAGGGTAAAATAACTTTAGACAAGGTGAGTATATTGTGATCGGATTTATCTTTTTTATTTAAAACAAAAAATACTACAACTTTTTCCAGAGAGTTTTATAATATCAGTATCGGTGTAATAATTGGTTGCTGTGAATTGAGTCTAAGTCTAGGTTTAGGTCTAGACTCGGAATGGCCTTTGTTATAATTTGGCCTTATTTATTTGTAATGTTTAGTCAAATGTTGAGTAGGCCTAGATGAGATCTACTTTAGTTAAATAGTACTGTTTTAGTTTAAGCTTTGTCTACATTTTTTTTAGATCTAGGAATTTCGAAAAGGTTGTCGAAAGTGTGAGAACATTGATGACAGAATATTATTTGATCATATCCATGGTGCGCATGTCATGTTTATGTGTGAAGTGGGAAAGTTTGATTGGCCAATATTTTTAGCTAATCTTGATGACATAATTCAATGAATCTACCATATTCTAGAAAGAGCTGATAGTGTCTATGTGGACTTATTAGCCTATGCATTGAATAACAAATATTTCCTAGACGTTGTGGGCGGTGGGTATATAGGAATGATTGTGAGATCATTGGGGGACCTTGCAGAGATCGCTGAGAGAGAAACCGCTGATGTCAGAGAGCTTGTAGATCGAAATAATTGTATGAATTATATTGTTCCTATGAAATTGTTTTTAATTCAATTAATAAGCCTTTTATTCAATTCTCGACAAAAGTTAGAGTGATTTCTGTTCTTCAGTATATTTTAAAGAACTCATTGTCATAGGCCGTGTTCCACCAGATCTACACCTAAGCAGCACTAAGCCAATGGTGACAACTGAAATTCTCAAAATGGTTTTTAGAAGCACAGGAACATAAAAAAAATCATTGTATATCACATATTAATGGATTCGCCAAAAAAGAGAGAGAAGAGAGAGAGAGAGAGAGAGACAGAGAGACAGAGAGAGAGAGAGCGAAAGAGAGAGAGAGAAAAGAGAGTGAGCGTGAGAGCGTGAGAGAGACAGAGAGAGTGTGAGGGAAAGAGAGAGAGCGAGAGAAAAGGAGAGAAGGAATCATCGCACTTCACCGTTATCCGTATGACAATTTAATATATAATGTAATCAATGCCATAATGAAAATTCAAAAACTTTCTGAACTGTCCACTTTTTAACGTAAAGAACAATGAGGATTATAAAACATAAAAGTTAGTACCAGAGTCTAAAATGAAAGCTTTAAAGCCACCCTGGAAGTGATCTGGAAGTTCTGTAAAAGTTTCAGAGACTGCACTATGTAGTTCAGGAGCAGCTAGAGTTCGAAGGTCCGGCAGAGACATTAGACAGGTAGCTCTATACATACACTCAGAATGTACTGGCCTCTAGCAGTAGTCTGTATATGTCAGGTTCATTGTAGTATTTACTTTAAAAATGTTGAAAATCCAAGCATTCATTTGAATATGCCCGCTAGTGTAAAGACTATCAGAAGCTTAACAAATTGATTAATATATTTAATCCACAGTCCACCATTTATCGGTGATCTCAGATTTTCTGTCGTTCATTTTCTATCTCAGGTCGTTATTCATCGAATGATAAATTGAAACAAAAGATTGAAATTCTCTAAAAATCTGTAGAAGTATATGACAAATTAAAAAAAAAACTCTATGCATAGACTATGACATTTCCATAGACACCTAGTTCTTTTAAGTAACCCAAATGCGAGAAGGGTTGACCTCACGGAAATGTCTGCACATGTCCCTTTGTAACCTTTAATCCTTGATAATTGAAAGTATGGGCATTTATGTGCCAGACACTCAGTGTAGAGGCTGTCACAAATGTACAAAAATACTGTTCCTCATTTTTAAATGAAACCGGTAACTCTTAGTAAGCCACGTGTGGCATATCTATCACTACCTTCGGTCCCCTTTTAGTCCTCTTTTGCTGGGGACTTCACCGAAGAGAACAAAAAGACTACTTTTTCATTCCCCCTCCACCCCCCTTCCCCCCAAAACAAGCTCTTGATGAGCCACTTGTGGCTCAGGAAGAGACTGCACTTCATCGTTAACTATTTTCTGCTTGTTTTGTCGACACTTTAGTTAAGTAATACCTCAAGTTAAATAGAATCTCATGGAACTTGCATGCCTTTTCACCATCCCAATCTACACGATGCAGCATGTAGGCTAGCAATAGAGCTATTTTCAGAACAAAAGAGACGGCCCGCAATCTCCCGCAGAAGAAGTGTGTTAGCCTGAGATGGCTGAGATGGCACAGCTTGTCCCTAAGCCTGCATCCCTGGACACAAGTGCGACTAGTTCATCAGCAGCTTCCTAAAATCTCGAATATTTCATTGGAGACCGGTGTATAACTACACCTTATTACATTACTTAGCAGATCACCCTTAAAAATGCCACTCAAACGTTTTACTTTCTTGGCTGAACCTAGGCCATTTAATACTTTTCGGAATATATCCCAGTCTTCTTTTTTAGTGTTAACGATTTATTTAACGGGCTGTTTTATGCTTTATACTTATTTCCTATTAGTGTACTAATGCACGAGAGGTGATCTGATCCTAGACTATCCTCAAATACTTCTCACTGAACTAGAGGGTAGGTAAAATCGTTAGATGTTTTGGTCAGATTTATGGCCATGTGTATTTCACTATCGCTTGACGCTAGTCTGGTTGATTCTCCCCGTGTTTTCTATCATACATCCTAGGTCTAGGGCAAAAAGGAGTAGAAAACAAAGAGGGGAAACGCTGACGTCACTCCATAGGGTTTGCACTAGGCTATCGCGCTACTAGAGGTAGTTCATGGGCGACAACCTGTGAGTCGATTATTTCCTAGGCTTCATAATGGGAGAATAAAGCAGGAGGACATAGCAAAAGGAAAAGTAGTCGAGACGATGCTACATAAAAGAAAGTAGAAACACTGGTCAATTCGAGATGAGTGGCCAAAGTTTTGCTGCTTACAAATACTTACATCCGAACACTTGAACTTCGCACAAATGAAGGTACTTTTCCTGCGAGCTGCTTTGTATCTTTATTTTCTGAATATTTTCAATTCTTTGATCGCTTTGAAAGGTGTAGTTCTGCATACCACGACCTTTTTTGTCCAAGTAGGATTTTTCTTGTTTGCCAGCGGTATCATATAAATGAAGCCTGTAGTTTTTCAAGATTGTAGGAGACCACGAGCTTGTATCTAAAGAATGAGATCAAAACATGAAAAAAAGAAACCACAGTAATGGAATGCCTACGGAAACATCTCATACTGTATTAGTATGGCAGAAAAAAGAAAAAAAAAATGAAAAATACAATCCCGCATGAAAATATCCGACTTGCACAGGCTTGATTCGAATCCAAATGTTCATTATGAAAAGAATAATACAGGGATAATGTCTAACAGAATGCCGCGGCGTCTTTGCAGTGCGAAAAATAAAAGAAGTATTGATTGATAAAAAAAACCCCAAAACCTCATTCATGAAGAGATCTGTTTAAAATTGAAAGAAAACAACAGAAAAAAGCAATAAAAAACGAACAAAAAATCCTTGTTACAAATATTTTGAATATGTTCTGCTTCCTATTGGAAAAGAAAGTCTTGCGGTCTCTACCTTTCTCATCCATCGTATGTAAGTTATTTGTAATTTTTCACATATGCTAGTTGATGGATTGAATATTGATGCACCTTTGTCATCTCGATCTGGTTCTTTTTAGTTAATTTTTTTACAGGCCTTTGCCTTCCACGTGCTAAAATGGTGGAGCAAAGGATTGAAATACGCAAACATTCTGTATGAATATACAGTGTGAATAGCTTGAATAGATTCTGCCATAGCTTCACATATTTTTATAGACACCAAGTTCCTTTAAATTATCAATCATGCAAAAGGGATCTTGGAATCAAGAATTAAAAAAAAATTAGACAATCTTTACATTTCTGATGAAGGAATGTGCGCTTGTGCTCAGGAATGAAGACAGACGCTCAGGGTCAATTTAGAACTGTGTCGGCAATCTGAACGATTCAACAATGGCTGTAACACAAACTCCCTACTGCCGAATAATGTTTCCAGTATTTTTCTTTTTTTATAAAACCTTTCACTGTGGGCAAACGCATTGTTAACCTTCTTATATAAATTGAATAATTAGTAGTCATGCCATGATGAGAGACACTAGCCATACTATAGTCTATTTCATTAATGTTTGATGTGTGACTTTTTCTAAAGGCTGCTATTCTTCCAACTTAACAAAAAAAGCTGCCCAAAATCTTATACGGAATAGGACCTAAGACTGCAGATAGTCACCACTTTGCATTACCATTACGAATGGTGAGAGACGTCCAGGATATAAACAGTTTCAATTATCAAAGTCTTAAATCTCTCGCATGAAATAAAGCTTGATAAGGCTTATGATAACCTTAAACCTTATTCTAAGGGTGGGCTAAATAGGATCAACATGATAGAGGTAAAAAACTTCGGGCTGGTAAAAAACAATTAATTTCAGAGTAACATCGCAGCCTAGCCCTCTATTCATTATTTTCTATAAAAGACATAGGTTGCATAGTTGTTTTCAACAGTAAAGTAGAGATAGGAAGCACGAAAGGCTTAGATCTAATTAAAAACCAATGCATGATAAGCATGGTTTAAAAAATGATATACACACTAATCAAAACCCTGCAAACTTTATCGATGAAGCTTTAATATACAACATACGTATTCTGTAGAGGAAAAAGTTTTGTTTATTAGACAATTCATGGAGCGAAACATCCTAGAAGTTACGGATGTTTGCACATCAAAAAGATAGATGACATTTTATAGAATTCATTGAAATACACGGATATTATGCCAACACACAGATCGACTATAATCTGATGTACGACAGAGTGCGTAAAAACCTAATAAAGGACGATGCTCCAAGATACGATCATTTCATTTTAAAAAACAATAGCGTTGAAATTTAGAGAGGAAAAAATTTTGAAAGCTTGATAAAGGAAAATGTTTCTTGTCATGCTGTGTCACTCTGGAGAACAAAGTATAATAAACAAATCGATAACGAAAATTGGACCAAAGAGACACAGCTGAGGGTACTTTATTGGAACATGTTTATTAGCATTCATCCCACTGATATACAATTAAATAAGATGGGAATAAAGCTAGTCAGCGATGCACGTATGGCAACGAAATAGATTTTGTGAAATATTTCTCCTCCTAAAGGTAAGAGAGTCAACCGGGATCAACGATCAGTCTTACTTGGATTCACAAGATCAGATAAGATAGATAAAAAACTTTGCAGAGGGTGAATCATGTCATTGTCATAAGAAAAATGTCAATCTCGAAAATGAAGCAAACCTCAAGATAATTTTTGAAAACAAAGCTCTGTATAGAAATCTTCCCCAATGATTTTAATATATATTTTTATCTTCTCTTTATGATACATCGGAATATGCGTGTCTACGATAATTTTATTTCTGTCCTTCTCCTTTGTAGTTTTAGTTTGTTTTGTCTTACTGATTTACTTATATACTGTTAATTCCTCCCCCTTTTAATTAATAAGAGAATAAGAGTTGTCCACTTTTTATCTCATCAGTTTCTCCTTCCATTTCGTTTTCGGGAAGGGAAAACGGGGGTGGGGGGGAGGGGTGGGGTGGGGGGAAGGAGAGATATTATCTTAATATCACCTGTGTGTGTTGTTTTTTTTAACCCCCCCCCCCCCCCACACACACATTTTTTGTTCCTCCGAGACTTCTCCCACTTTTATTCTTCCGTTTCTTCTGATTTTCTGTTTTCGTATTCAGGAGGAAGAAGACACACACGAGGGTAGACGGGCATATATTTTTGACTTGTGCTTTAAAGTAAAAAATTGCACTGAAGAAGAGGTTTAATTATTGATATTGACTAAAAGGGGGACCATTGACTTTTTATATATGCATATATATATATATATATATATATATATATATATATATATATATATATGACAATATATCACAATCAAGATAGTATCAATACTGAATCACAATCAACATATTACTAACACTGAATTACAGCCAAGATAATATAAATACAGAATCATAGTCAACATAATTTTGTTTGTCTCTTTAAAAAAAATGCGTGTCTTGTTATCGTCACAGAATATCTGCATTAGGTTGTCTTGCGTCAATTAAAACTAGGACATTTATAGTCGATAGATACACTCCAGTATCAGTGTGCAAAGGTGGGTAACTTCAACAGGTGATTTTTTAAAAATAAAGTTTTAAAATGAGATTTTGAGAGGCAGCATTATTAGGATGATTCTTTATGAATATTTGATTACAAATATATAATAGTAATATACATATCTTTTCTATGCCTCATAATACCAAAGACTTAGTACAATATTTTACAGTTGGTCACCCGCAATGTAGTGGACAGCAGGCGTTTACTCATTCATTGAACATGGTTAGTTTCTCGTTAGCATTATTGAAAGATCATAGTAGGAATAAGTCCCCTGGATGAGAATATTTACCTTAATGTGCGTCTTTAAATCCCAGCAATGTAAAGACATAATAGTATTATAATAATACTGGCTTATGGTTCAAAAGAACCGTGCTACCCTATTCACATAGCTTAGATGTGTTATAATATATACACGTAAAGATAAATGTAATATTTAGTTCACATAATACATTGACAAAGGCTTGCCGTGAGAATGAACTGAGGCTAGAAAGGGAAAGAGAGCCAGATAGGAGGGAAGAAGTAGAACTGGAGAAATTGCGGATTCAAGTTTCTGGTGTAAAAGTAGATTCTCCGGCGAGCACGATAGGTGGAAAGATGCCCGGGCCAAGTTATCAAATTTGCCCAATTTTGTGGATGAAAACAATTTGGTTTTTATATGTAGCCAGTCCACACAAGGTCATTTCAGGCTTTCAGGCCATCTGCCAGATGGGGCGCCGGTGGCAGCGCGACAGAAGTGTCCCTGCAAATCTCAGGGAGGACTAGCTAGCCACTGAGCCACCGACGCCCCCTGTGGATGAAAGGGATGATTTGTACTGCTGGCTAACGCGCTTTGAAAGATTCGAAACGATGAGCCAGTGGCCTCGTACGAGGACTAAGGGAATTTATATATAAGCGAACATTTTATGGACGCCTGCCCGGAGGATCTGGCTTTGTGCATAAAGGAGACGGTTCTTCGTGACCTCGAGAGTGTAGGCAATGAAGCAGACCTGTACCGGTTGGCCCGAAGTCTATATATGATCAACCACGTAGGTCTATGCAAGCTGGTGCTTAACCTAAGTTGGACTCTGTGCGGCTGCGTGGACTCGACAAGAGAATCGCCGGTAGTCAACGTGCAGGAGAGTTTAACGCGAGCACGAATAATCAGCGGTCCTGAACGAAGAGCAAAAGATTAGGCCATATCGCTATTCAAGCCCCTAAGTGAAGAAAGCAGGTGCAGGAGTGATAGCGACGGCGCCACGAGAGGGCGCGAGGGAAGATACTGCATCACGCCCAGGTCCTGCTCTCGAGGTGATGGACAACCTGTAGAATGAAATAAAGGATCGAATGCTTCAGCTGGCGAGCGGGAAAGCTGTATCGGTGTCAACGAACTGCGCCGCGCTGTGAGACCCAAAGAGGACGAGTGATCTCCGTGTGCCTATTCTGAGAGGGGAGGTAGTTGGTCGAGAAGTCAACGCGATGCAAAATATCAGGTGTGAAGGTGCTGTGGTTCATAAGGGATAGGTGGAGGAAAGTCAGCTGATTGGAGAGAGCTGTGTCTTGTCAAGGATCAACAACAAAGCGTTGCTAGCTGAGAAGACAGTGGTCAACGCCTTACGTGTGTGGTGAAGTGAAGGCGTTATGCATCCCTGACGCCATCTGTGATGTCATCTTTTGGAAATGCTGAAGGAGCGAGAGGCCCCCCGAATTCTGACATGTCTGAGGTGGTGGGTGTGGCGACGATCAAAGCTTAAGCCTTGCTTGCGACAGCAACTGGACCGTTGCAGGTGCCTACAGTGGAGAGACACGGTAGAGTTGATCGTGAGCAGTTGATCAAGCTCCAAGGAGAGGATCTGGCGATACAAGGACTAGTAGGTGCCAAAAAGGCTAATCGAAAATAAAAAATGAGAAGATCAAGGGCATCGTACATCGCAAATTTGAGGGTCCTGAAAGAAACATCAGCTGAAATCATGTGTTCATTGCGTGAATACGTGATGAAAGTGGCCTATGCGTCCATTGCGGGAGCCATCTAGTAACTAGGCGAACGAAGGACAAGATCCTCAGTAACTTCTATGACCAGGGTTGGGTGGCTATAAAGCAAGATACCGTCGGGCCTGCGATGTGCGCCAGCGAATGATGGGTGTGTCAAGTGGGAAAGTTTGATTGGCCTATATTTTTAGCTAACCTTGATGACGTAATACTATGAAATATTTTTGTTTTAGAAATTCTAGAATGTATGATTTTACATTCAGTTGTTTAATTAGCATACGCGAGTATTATCTAGAAAATGTGGGCAGTGGGTATGTAAGAATGATTGCGGAATCGTTTTGGAGAGCTTGCAGAGTACGATGAGAAATAAATCGCTTTTTTTAGAGCATGCTGATCTAAATAATTGTAGACACCAATTTGGTATACTAAAACTGTATTTTTCATTCAAGTTAAAAATGATCTATTGAATTTTCGACAAGACTTGGGGTGAGTTTTTTTTTTTTATATATTTGAGAGGCACCCTGGGTTAAATATAAAATTAGATATACATGAGGTTGTTTATTATGATTTACGTTTTTTTTGTGTTTGTTCAAATACTTTTTGGTTGCCCTATAATTCCGTCTATGAAAGTGTGTCTATAATCATGTGCGGGTATTTGTTGTTGCTATTTTTTTTTTTTTTTTTCAATTTCTGGACCCACTTCCATAATTAGATCGATGTGTTTGATTTTCACTCTGAGTATTCCTTTCCATGTTGTTTTTTGATTATGTAATTTTCTGAACCATGTTAATTTCAGTGCTGCAATGAAGTTATCTATGTCAAACATTCCCAAGCCACCAGTTTCTAAAGTTTGAGTTACAATTTTCCTTTTATTTCGTTTCTTTTGTTATTTCATTATTTCATTTTTTTACTGTATCATTCAAGTGTTTGAGTTTCCCTCGAAGGATTAGTTGTGATATTAGCATGCAAATAATTTTTGACAAGATTATAACGAAAATTTTATCGAAGTGTTTCAATTTTCTCTTCTCCTAATCTTTTGTTTCCATTTTTGGAATGTTTAACTTTTCCTCAATGTTGTTGAATATTGTTTATTGTTATCCTTTCGAGATCAGTAGAGAATGTCTCTAAGACCGAAAAATTGCGTGGGGCCCCGTCAAACTACAGATTAGGAAGGTAAAGTGTGTTTGGTGGTCTTGGGCACCCAAACCAGACTACTTTAGTTTTATCTTGGTTCATTTTTAAACCTGAATATTTCTCAAACTCACAAAGTGTTATGATGAATTTCTCCGACCCATTTTAAAAAAATCGCCATGTCATCAGCATATCGCGAGCTTGATGCTGTCTTATCATATTTCCATTTTAGCTAGTTTGAGAAAATCCAGTTCAAAAGTTTACTCACTGACTTAACCCACACAGAATGCAGAAACCTCTAAAATGCAACTTCTATAATGATTTTGGTCAATTATGTTTTGCAACACTAATATTTCGTTAACTGCAAACAAAATAAGAACAACGAGCATGGAGATAGCATTTTTCGAACAAACACTGACTTTCGTTCGGTGCTGTCTTGTCGTATCTCCGTGGCAACAGAAAATTCAATGGCTATCCATTTTTTTTTACTCTTTTTTAGGACTGGGATAAAATCTCCATGGGGCCCAAAAATGGAGATACGACAAAACTGTACTGGGCTTGCGATATTGTGATACTTTTATCACTATTCCATATATAGTATAGCGCTTAATATGACCATTCTGATGGATCGTGCTAGCGAGAATTTCGCTGGCGATCAGGTACAAATAAGGCGATAGTGGATCTCCTTGTGTACAATTCTTACT
>BLXT01002115.1:818747-829024 GCA_019648995.1 Plakobranchus ocellatus | reverse complement strand
CATCATTATATTTCAAGTAACCCATCATTGTAGTTGTTTCACCTGGATAATGTAAATCTTCAATTTCTTGTCCACTTACGCGATATTTAACATTACTAAATAAATGCATCAGCGCATTATTTATAAGAGTTGTATTATCATCTGTTTTAAATTCACTGTCATCATTTTTAACTAGTTGTCCTTTAAATAATAAGTAACTTTCCGAAATATCAAGAAAAACATCTTGCTGATTAATAGTGAATCTTATTTCTCCGCTTTTATTAAAATCTCTAACATCAGAAGTGTATTCCCGATATTCATAACTTTCAATACTTTCATCTTGTATAAAATTTTCTCCGATATTTAACTTCTCCATTTTTAGGTGTGAAATTTTAACTCTCTTAATAATATTTTGTTGTTTATATTTATAGTGTTTAAATTTATATCATACTCAGTTCTTATCTTGAGATGATCAGGAAATGATTTAATATTAAAATTTTCTTCATTTTTTGTAATTATTATTTGAAAGTTGTGATGTTGATGAAGATCTAAAACTTTTATAAACAGTCCTTTTAATAATTGAAGTTCTTTATCAAAACTATCTAATAACACACCTTCAATAATAAACTTTGATCCATTAGGCGGATTTTTTAATAATTCAAGATCTTCGGGAAATTTAGTTTTAAAATTTAATATGGTTAAATCATTATCTTGTGAAATATTTTTTCCGATATAATAACTTTTATTACTATTCTTTAAAATTGTTGTATTTTCATATTTTGGAAATAAATTCCCAAACATAGAGCCATTATTTACGATTCTGCTTACAATATTTGAATCTCCTTTACATGTAACAGTATTATTTTTTAATTTTATATCAATTTCATATTGAGGATTAGAAGGAATAGAAATATTGTTGTTGATAGAAGATCTGATATACATTCCAGCTTTATTTAATTTAAAACAATATAATTCATTTATTTTTCCAATTTTATCAAAACCTTGAACATTTTCAAGGTCGTCAAGATTTGTGTTATAACTATGAAAAGGTAAAACTTTATCTTGTTCCATTTTATCATGTTTAAAATTTAGTCTTCTGAAGTTCATTTTCATAAAAAGATCCTTTGATTATTTCTCCTTCTTCATCACGTATTCTATATGTAATAGGATTAGTATTTAAAACTTTATCTATAACAAAAATTTCAGATGTCCAATTTCTTTCATATCCTTTTTTAAATTTATGTTTGTATTTAGGTATTCTAACTCTGTCTCCTACTTTAAACTTTGGTTTTTTATTACTTGTTTCATCCTGAAAAAAAAACTCTTTCATAAATATCAGATTCATTTTCTTTTTTACTTCCTTCTTTAGGAGACATCTTTATTGTATTATGAAAGGTATTATTGTATTCGTTGACTATCCGTTCTAATACATCATAATATTTTGTAGTGTTATGAGCTGTAAAATATTTAGCTATCTTTTCTTTTAAAGTTCGGTTTACTCTCTCAGCAATACTTGATTTCTCTTCATTTTCCGTATGATACAATTCAATATTTTCTTCTTTTAATAATTTAGACATTATTCTATTCACAAATTCTGTTCCTTTATCACTCCATATTTTTCCAGGTTTTCTTCCTTCTTTAAATATTTCTCTGAAAGCATTTGCAACTTCTAAACCAGTTTTAGTCTTTAACATTTTGACCCATAGGAATTTACTGAAAACGTCAATAACAACTAAAAGATATTTATAATGTTTATTTTGTTTTGAGAATTTAGAATAATCAACAAGATCTGTAGTCCAGATATCATCAATCCCATAAGCAATAACTTTTCTTCTTTTAAAATTCTTGATAACTTTTCTATGTAATTCATCTGCTAAATCTGTTGATAGTATCTTTGACATTTTAAATAGTGTTAAAATATCTATGCAGTTCTAATAATACTTTCATTCTTTGTTTATCTATTTTAGATAATTTTATATTACAAGAATGACAGCAAATAAATCTTGGAGAACCTGATAAATGATCATGATCTAAACACTTTCCTTTTTTTCTTATTTGTATCAAATATAACATCACATAAATAACAATTAGTAGCTTCTTCATAAATTGTAAACAACTCGTGAAAATTGTTACATTTAACACCATAACTTTTCCAAGTGTATATTCTATACTTTTTTCTATTATTGGTATTTTGATAATATTCTTTTATTTTTTTCTTTATTATTTTCTCTATAATTTTTATTTTTTAAATTATAACAATCTTTACATTTTGTTTCTTTTCCATCAGAGTTTCGTTTTCTATTATAATACTCACTAAGTGATTTATATTCATTACAAACTGAACAATTTTTCTGTTCCATTTTTTATTTACTTATTTTTATTATATTCCAAGAACCTTTTTGGCTCCTATTAAATTCTTAGCACCTCTACGCATAATCCATTCATTAATCGAACTAGTTTTTTTATTACTCTTTATATCATCAAGCATTTTCTTGTCACATATCTTATTTCTTTCTTTTGTATTAGGATATTTCTCATAACAAATATCATGATTCATAGCAATTTCATCTAGTTTATTTACAGGCTTTGAATGAGGTAAAGGATTTTTATTTTCGTCTAATCGTTTATCAAGTTTTGTTCCTGGACCTACAAACGAATATCGTTTAGTTAATGAAACTGGAGGATGTAATTCAAAAGGAAGATCTGTCCATCCTTTACCTTCTTTAGCGGAAATAAATTTTGATTTACTAGTTCCACATAAAACACATTTACCTTGCAACATCAATCTGTTGTTTTTAGATTTATTTTGTTTTATTTTAAGTGTATCAGTTTTAGCTTTACATTTCAAACAATATATTTGTGAATTTGATTTCGACATTTTTAAAATGAATAAATTTCTAAATGTTGAAGGAATAATTATACCTAATCGTCCATTATCAAACTATGAATTAATTGAGTATATCAAAAAATTTAAAATCAAACACTTTAGAGGTGTTTTTATGAGAGATAATCTTCCACTTAGACCAAAAAGAACTGAATGCGGTATTGTTAATTTAGCTGATTCAGAATCAAATGGAACTCATTGGGTTTGTTATTTTTTTGATAATTCTTTTAGATATTATTTTGATTCATACGGTTTACCACCGCCATTAGAAATTGTTGAATACTTATCCGATAATTTAGAGTATAATATTTATCAGATACAAAAATCCGGTCAGGTTATATGTGGGCATTTGTGTTTGTATTTTTTAAATCGTATTACTAACAAAAATATGACTTTTGATGATATTATTTTTTCTTTATTATAAATGGAATCATTTAAAAGTTTACTTCAAATCATTCTCAATGAATATATTCCAAAAAATAAAATACATAAATTTAGTAAATTAATTAGCGAATATGGGTTTAATAACTTAACTTATTATAAAGATCATCCTCAAGAATTAAAAATTGATTATTATAAAATTCCTTTAGACATACTCAAACAAAGATTATATAATAATATCAAAAAAGTAGAAGAACCCACTTTTTCAAAAGAAGTAGATTCAACTGATCAAAATACTTTATTAAATAAATGTGATGAGTTTATTAGTAAAATTAATAATATGAATAAAAGAAATAAACATTACTATTACTATTTTGGATATTATTTACAAAGATTTAAAAATATTTATATAATAGAAAATTCTGTTGAAGATTTTAATAGATTTATAGAAGAAAGATACAATATGAAAAAAAGTAAACTTTATAACTATATAACATTTTATAAAATGTGTGTTCAATATGAAATCTTATTAACTTGTGATTTAACTTTTACAGAAATAATTGATAATAAACATGATATAATAGATTTATTAATTTCCAGTTAACTGGAATTTTTTTTATATATTTTCCAGTTAACTGGAATTTTTTTATATATTTTCCAGTTAACTGGAATTTTTTTTATATATTTTCCAGTTAACTGGAATTTTTTACATAATCCTGAATATTTAAATATTTGTTTAGAATATCTTTACTTTCTTCATTTAATTTGGATGAATAAGATGATCCTTTTCTTGGAATATTCTTATCCATAACTTTTTGCGATCCTCTGTTTCCTACTTCAGTTAATGTTTTAGTTGCAACATTTTTAGCTACATCTTTCATTATATTAGATGTTGCAGCACTAATAATAGAATCAAATATACCACCACCTTTTTTGATAATTTTTGATGATTTGTTTGAACGTTTGTTTGCTTGAGTTTGATAATAATACATTTTTTAAAGTTAAATTTTACTTAATTTACTTAATTGATCTTTATCAATAACTTTCTTTTTAAATAAACTTTTTAAAACCGCTTTTAATTCTAGATCTACACCAGTATTTCCTGCTTGTTTACTTGCAATCAAAAGGTCCATTCTTTTTAACAAATCATCAGGATCGCATGGAATAGTAACTGTTTTTAGTCCCGAACCTGTAATAAATTTATCTTTAATCAATTCCCATTTTTGAGATCTTGTACCTCTAAGACTTCCATCCTTTTTATAAATAACTTTAGTTTGATTTAGGATTTTACTATAATTCTTTACATCATCTTCTGTATAGTTTCCTTGTTCTAAATTCTTTTTTATTTCATTAACATTTTTCTCCATTATTAAATTCCATAAACCAGGCGTTCCTTCATAAATTGAACCATCAACTATAATATCGTTATTGTCTACTTTAACTTCTGTTTCTCCCATATATAATTTATCACCTTTTTTAATTATTCCATAAGTTTTATCAACATCATTACTTCCAATATATTTTTGGACAAGTGGTCCAAGAGTTGTAATCGAAGAAGACTTTTCAGGTCCTTCGGTAATTGCTTTTGGTTTTGGTTCAATTGCTTTTTTAATAAGTTGTTTTTGTTCCATTAGTATTTTATTTTCTTCTTCTTGTTTATCTGTTATAGGTTTAAACATTTTCTCTCTTTCTTTTACTAAGAATTCTTCACCTAAACGCTTTGTAATAAATCGATCTTTTAATTCATCTTTCAATCTTAAATGTTCTTGAACTAATTCATCTCTTCTTTTATAATCATCTATCTTTTATTATCTAATTTTCTTACAAAGTTAATAACTGATTCTTTCATTTCTTTATTATCTTTTACAATCATTCTTTTGTTTCTAATATTTTCTTTCATCTCTCTAAAATGTTTTTCTTCTTTTAAAATTAAATTAAACTCTTCGTGGGAAATAAAACCATCATTCAATGCTTTGGATAAAATACTATTTATAGTATTCAGTTTATTTTCGCATAGGTTATAAATATCTCTATGCTTATCTTGTTTATGTTTAAATTTCTTATTTAATTTTGTAACAATAACAGAAGCAACACCACATCCTGCAGACAAACCACCTAAAACAACAGAAACAGGAACTAAAGCAATAGTGCTTAATAATGAAACGCTTGTAACACCAGATACACAACTAACAGTATTTAATGCATAATTAGAGTAATCTAGAGAACTATTTAAATTAGAATATCTTTTTCTTAAACTCTTTCTTATATTTGAATTTCTTTCTAATTCATATTTTACATCTTTAATATGTTTTAATCTATAATCATTTACTTCTTTATTTTCAATAGGGGCAGATGGAATTAATCTTGGATAAACGTTTTCTGTATGTTTTCCTTCACTCATTTTTATAGGAGAATATTTAAAAGAGGAATATCTTTTGTTATTTCACTACCTTCAATAATACCATTATCATTTTTTAAATATAACCCATCGCCGTAATTATCCAATTCGTTTGTTCTCATTGGTTTTAAATATAATCCTTCTCCTCTATCATCTTTAATCTTACAAACACATCCACCTCTTTTTAAATACAATCCTTTTCCTAAAACTTTATTTACTAAATTTGTTGCAAGACCAGCTAAGCTTCCTAATGCTAGATGTTTTCCAACTTGTGCAGCAATTGGTAATGCTGCTCTTGCCAATAAACCTATAAATCCTCCAGTAACGTGATATTTATTATGTTTCAATTGTTGTTTAGATAATTTTATATTGACTCCTTTATCTTCTTCGAATGCTTTGTTTATTTTATTTATTTGTGTTGTCGTTAAAGCTAAAATATCATCACCTGTATCTTCTACTCTGATTGTAACAGGTTCATTATTGTTTATAGCACGCTTTATTTTTTCTCTTTGACCATCAGAAATCTTTAAACCATGTGGGGTATATGAAGACATTTTTTTAAAGGTTAATTTTTTATGTGAAATTTTAAATGAAATTTATTGATATTTATTTCTTGTCCACTATCATAAAAGAATTTTATTTTAATAAAACTACCGTTTTTTTCTGTTATTGGAAAATAGATTAAAACTGGTGGTCTTTGTTTTATTTTTCCTCCATGGTGATAAAAAGAATAAATGTATTGAGATTCTTCATTATTATAATAAGTATTTTCAACATTACTTGCATGAACGTGTATGATACCACGATTTACATGTTCGTGTGTTTTAAATTCAACCAAAGCCATCTCACAACCAGAACAATTTTTTATTGGTATAATAACTTGTACTGTTTTATTATTAAAAGTTATAATTTGAGCTATTTTTTCCTTTGTTGGGGTATGTTCTAGTTTATTAGAAAGTTGATCTAATTTATTTATTATTCTTTCATTTTTTTTTTTCTGATGAACCTAGTTTATGTGCAGACATTTTTTAAGTTTTAATATGTAATTTAAGCTTTAAATTAAAAAGTCCAATTCTTGTTCCCTCATGGTTTCTTAAAATAAACTCTATAAATTCAATCCGTTCTTTTACTGGAAAATATATTAATTTGTTTGGTTGTAGTTTTAAATTAGTAACACCTTCTTGTTCAATTGTAAGTATATCAAAATGCGTACTCTCATATGATGTAAATACACCTGCATAAATTTCAGATTCAGTTATAGGAGGATTAAAATCTTTTTTCCATGTAAAAAATCTTTTTGATTCTTCTCCATTAATAAAAGTATTTGTGATGATATTAAGATAAAAGTTTGCTTCTAATACTTTTTTATCGAAGCTTGCCTCAAACTCGACTAAAGCAATTTCACAATTTTTACAATCTAATGCTTTTTGGAACTGTAAATCACTACGCCCATCAAACTCAATCATAAAACTTTTCTTTTCAATTAGTTCTTCTAAATTATTTATATTTCTATTTACATGTCTTTTTAAGGCCTTTTTGACTTCATCAAGTTTGTCATTAAAATCTTTAAAAGTAGTAATAAATGTTTGCTGCTTATCTTTGCTTTCGTTAATTTTTTCTAATAGTACTTGATCGTTATCAGTTATTAAATTTATTTTGTTTCTATCCAAATCCTCTATAATTGCCGTTTGTATATCAAGTTTATTTAACACTCTTAGGATAGCAATATCATTGGATTGATTATTTTCAATTAAACCTAATTTATGTGCCGCCATTTTCTTATTTTATTTTTCTCTGATATGAAATCGAATAACTACCTCTTCACCTCTTAAATCTAAAAGCTCATTTTTTTGGTCCGTAATGCGAACGTTGAGAGTGCTTTTATTTTTTCTAACAACCGGAAGATATATTGGGTTATGTGGTTTTTGTATAATTTTATATCCTGGATTTACTTTTGGATAAAAAGAATATATTACTGGCTGTTTTGACCCCCCAACAAAAGAACTATTTATGACATCAATATGAATTAGTATTGAAGTAACAGACATAATATTTACAATATTTTCCGATTCATAGATTCCTTCATTATAAAAATCATTTACAAACCCGAGAACAGTTTTTAAACTACTCTCGTGTCTAAAATAAACTGTACAACCAGGTCTAACTTTTAATATTGATTTAAATGTATTTTCATTTACTGATAATTCAAAAACATCTTCATCTCCTAATTGTCTTTTTATTTCTTTGATTAAATCATTAAATCCATATGAACCTTTAAGAATAATAATTTGTTTAAGCTTTTGTTCTGAATTTACAAATTGAATAACATTATTATGAGTTGAAATATTTGGAAAACTGTAATAAGTTTCTAAATCAACTAATGCGATTTCATATTCTTTTTCATTTGAAAGTTCTATTGGTTCTTTATAAATAATATCAAAATCAGTTTTAGTAGAACGTACAATAATTTGTTGACTATCTTTAGTAGAAGTATTTTTAACTAACTGTTTTAATAATTCGTTTTATTCTTTTAACAAAAATAGCTCAGTCATTTTTTAGGGAAAAAAAATGTATCTAGATTATAACGATACTTTCCATTATTTAAATCAGAGGTATTATCTATAATAAGAAAGTCATAAGGCTTCTGCCAACAAAGATTACATAAATTTCTAAATTCTTCATAAGACATATCGTGAGAAACGTGATCTTGATAAATATGCTGAATGTTTTTATTATCTTGTTTAAACAAACATATAAAATTAGAATTCTCTCTTATAGTTTGTCTGGGTAAACGAAAATAATTTTGCGAAAGATAAAAACAATCAACATTTGAGTGTCTTCCTCTAGTATAAAAATCATTACATTTGTTTTGTTTTTCTAAAAGTACATCATCGAATATCATTAAATTTTTATCATAAGAATTCAATTCTTTAGGATCTTTTATGTCTTCTCCGTTTTCGAAAAATTCACACTTGATAGGATTATGATTGGAATAAGTTTCACCGATTTCTTTTATAAGTTGATAAGGATCAATATCTTTATCTTTAATATCTTTCCTATTGTTAAAAAGATTATATACACATTCTTTATCTAGATTATTATTAAATCCTGCTTTCATTATTTTATACTTGGGTTGAAATAAACTTTTACCATACACAAACAACTTATTATAATCTAATAGTTCAGGTTTTAATAAAAGATTAAGTAATAGATTTGTTTTTCCACAACCTGATTTGCCGACTATTAAACCTCGTATTGATTTTGGTAGAATTGGTGAATTGTTCCTGTTTGAAAGGTCTTCCCAATCTAGGTTTTCCATTTTATAAAGGAGAAAAATCGATAAAACAACAAACGAACAAAAAGGGGTGGGAACCATTCATATTTATTAACCGTTTCGACTTCTCAAGTCTCATCAGGCATGCTTGGTTCAAATTAATGAAACATGCGACGGCTCCCTAAAAAGGTTTGCCTTGTGGATTGTGGAGCACCGGTTATGCATAACCGTTACTATTTTTAGATCACGTTTGAGATTGCTGTAGCCTTAATGTTGAAGGAAGTTGTATTGGCTCCTTCCAAAATGTGTTGAATTCTGGAACTTGTAACATCTCTTGAATCATCTTGAGTTTCCCAATGATAAAACCTATTGGTAGACCAACATGAAAAAATTTCTTATATCCAAACAGAATCTTGGCGGTAGCTCGTAGTTTTCTCGCATGGTCATCAGAATATCCTGTTTTTTCTTTAAGCCAAGCAGCCCAGGTCTGATTCATTCTTCCTTCCTCCTTTTCTTTTTCCTGCCAGGCTTTGCATAAGTTAAGAAAGTTTCCAAATTGGATGTAAATCATCAAAGTCTGCGCATCCTGTCTTTTTAAATTTCTAAAACCTTTTTGCAATCTGTTGATTATTTCATTTTCATCTGATGGACCGGTAACTGAAAACAACTTTTCTGAAAACATCTCTCTTGAAATAGCACTAGAAACATCAGCAAAGTTGTCTATTAAGTACTGATGTAGTTCTGCAGGTGTTGTTATTTCTTTTCTAGCTTTTTTCTTTCCTGATTTTTCCTTGAAGAAATCTTGTAGTTTCCTTTTTGGTGGTTTAGGAAATTTTGAAAAGGAGCCGGTAGTTTTCACAGATTCTAAAAATGAAATCATTTTCTTGTGATAATCATAATGCTCCTCAAGAAAAAGTTTGTCCTCATTAGACCAATGATCGGTCCAAATTTCTGTTGCTGGTGATGTAGGTAATGGAAGATTAGCAGCTTGATGAAGAACATCCTCTTGAAGTTCTCTCTGTTGTTTCTTTGCCTCATGCGTAAGGGAACTCTTTTAGGAGGCATAATTAATTAACAACACACGTAACGAAACACCTTAACAGTTTGGAAGCTCTGACAGAAATGACAGCAGAATGTCGGTTGGATCCTTATCTATCTCTCGTTGCCATAAACAAAAGTAAACAGATTATTTTATTGGTGCGGCTAGAAAATCGATTGAGCCAGCAATCATGAATTGATTTTTTAAAGTACTGAATTTTATTGATTCCCTGAATGAGGTAATGATTTGGTTAGCTGCATATGTGTTAATGCTTCGTTGACTCTCAATTGAAAAATATTGTTTTTTTTTTTTTTTTTTTTTT
>BLXT01002115.1:686060-697646 GCA_019648995.1 Plakobranchus ocellatus | reverse complement strand
TTTCATAAAAGCCTTGGTGGTACAACAGCTAGCAATGTCACTCTGAAATCTGAAGGATAGTTCCATTGTGGGTTTGAATTTGAGTCTAACACCATCACCCTGGCCTGGGCCGAAAAGTCTTAAGATCATCTTGTAGTGGACAGCTTATGTGCTCAAACACAGGAACAAGTCACAATTATAAGGCAATTTATAATGACTGGTCTTGACACGACTTACCTTATTACCATTTGTCAGGGTATCCAGAAAATATTGATGAGCTTGTAGTATTGCAGTATAAAGTGACCATTCTGTTGCTGATGTATTGCAATACTTTTGAGAGGATATAGATTTGTCATTATTGTACTTGTTGACCTTGTTTTGATTCTCTAAGAGATTTCACTACTGTAGCCTTATGTCACCAGTGTGCTTTATTTTTATTCTACATGCACATTATGTATGTTACTTTTTTACCGTGAAAAACTTGATTATTATGCATATATATATATATATATACACCAGAAAGAAGTAGCATGAGACAATCAGGCTTTCATGTGAACTTCTCAGTCATGAGCTGTAACTTAAAGTGATAAAACTAGAGAAGTTGTAACTTACTGTGGTGTGACCGAGGTTGATGGTGCCTACTGTCACTTTCAATGGCAGAAACGTTATTCATCTACACAAGCTGCACCTGTAGCCGTCTCCATCACAGTCTCAAGGAGGAAGGAAGTGAGTTTCGTTATGACACCCAAAATTTTATATGATATTACAAAATTATTTTGGTAGATGCCTTATAACTACTGGTATCAACAGAGCTGCGTTCAAAGATCTTTTTCGATTGATGCAGCAAAGACGTGTCATATATTTTTGGCAAATCCATCACAAACTGATTATTACTGTAGATCTTATGATTTCATGGAGTGAAAAGCTTAGACATCTGCACAAGGAGGAACTGGAAGAGCTGAATGTCTCACCAATTCTGACAGTTTGTCAAGTTCTGAAGCCTGTGGTTTATTGTCTCTGTGTGTTTATGTTCGCTTCAGACAGGAGTGAGATTTCAGCAAAAGTTTTACCCTTTTCTGCAATCCTGAAATCTTCTAATGTTCAGTCTAGCTATTCCACCTATCAGATCTAGACATCTAGCACATTGTAGATCAAGGATTACTCAGAAGGCCTTTGAGGTTTTGCAAATACACTTGCAAAGGTGGGATACAATTTCTATATTTTCACTTGCAAAGAAGGGATACAATTTCTATATTTACACTTGCAAAGAAGGAATACAATTTCTATATTTCCATCTGTACTGTTTCTGATACCATAAGAGAGATGGGATAGAATTACATGTATCTCTTTGTCATACTTTACTACTAATTTTTTTTTTTTTTAATTTCATTGTAAAACTTCATAATAACATATGACCAATATTTTTTTTTTTTTAATGAGTGTTCACATAAAGATTGTCCTTTTTGAAAAAATATTTTACAACCAATCTGTTTGATTGGAAGATTTTTCAACGTTTATTGTCACATTTTACATTCCAACCAAGATTTTTACTTTAATTTATTCTTGAATATTCTCAAATCTCACAAAGAACTTCAAATATAGGTTCTAAAAATGTACACTGTGTGAATTTGCCATGTATTTTGGTTTTGCTTACGACTGGGATGATATATATATTTTATATAAAATTGCTATTAATTGTGTATTTAATATTTGGTGTGCATTTTTTTTCTCTTTTTATTTTTGCATCACAAATTGTGTTTCTCGGCTCTGCATTTTTTCTCATCTAAGCCCGTTTTGCCTTTTCCTCTAATAAGGCTTTTTTATATCTTTCTTCTTTTATTGTACTCTCCTACGCAAATTTTTTATATTTTTTATTGGGTCAATACTTTTAATGGTACATGGCATTTGTGTAATTTTTCTAAAAATAGAGGGAATTTACATTCCTGATCTGGGGTGTTTTTTTTTCTTGGGTTTTTACTCCCACTTTTGTATTGTCACTTGCGGTATTTTATGTTTTGGGTATATCGGTCTCAGCTTCATTCAGCACTTTTTTTTACAACCTTCATCCATTGTATAGTCCCGTTTTTCCTTGAACAGACAAAATTGCTTTTTTTTATGAGAGGTGTGCGTCACACAGATTTTGCTTATAAAAAAATCAATACCAGCTACCACCACCTGTCATATATCTCAAAACTAGGTCACTTTCTCTGTCCAAGGCTATTTATGAAGTGAATCATAAAATAAGATGTCCCGGCAGAACTTTGATGGAACTATATTTACTGTAATGTGAGTCCCATGCTTGGTCCAAGCATTATTTGCTTTATATTTACATTTGTACTTGCTGCAAAGACATGTAATGTTGCTACACACTTGGTTTTTTAAACCCAGCATTTATTCCCCTGTATGTGAAAAGTACAGCTTTTTTTTTAGTGGCATGAAGAGTGATGTAAATGAATCGGCGATTGTTTTCTTGTGTTTTTGCCCTTATGAAAAGACGATATTTTATCTCACACCTTGAGTTTTTCTCTCTCCTTCAATATGATGTTTATAGCGATGTGTAGCAGTCCTACAAAACCAGCCCAGTTGCAGGTCGACATCAGTGAAGTCAAATTGCAAGTAAAGAATGAAAAACTTACCACTGTTTTATGCACAGAAAGTCTATACTATGTCATGTGTATAGAAAGTTCTCAACGTAGAGAGGTGAGCAGTTTTCACTTTTGTAGTGAATGGTTTTTATTTGAAGGCCGACGAGCAGAATCACGACTCATTTTGTAGGGGCTGCTTCACCCATTATGTTTTTAGAGAAGGGAAGTACAATGTGAGGTACGATTACCATTGGTGGATCTTCCAGATCGTACATGAGCACTTTCGTTGTCCTCTTAGATTTTGCTGCATCAACTACATGTGAATAAATTGAGTTCTGCTGGTTGGGACAGCAGTACAGAATTTCTCAACTCTGTGGTTTTTTATTTTTTAAAAATGTGAAATTTTTTGTTCGTAAGTTTGCTTTACAGCGGCAATTTATTTTTTTCTTTAAAGAAAATTATTTTTGTTGCTCAAGTTTACAAAAATTCTAAGCTTTACAAAATGTAATAAACACTTTCTGTTATGTAATAAATCCTAATCCAAATATATCCATTATGTCACTGCTACGTCCTATTTGTATTAATTACAACCTGATAATCAGTTTTATATTTCAAGGATCTTGTCTGATTTTTATTCATATTTGAAGTTGTTTTATTTTAAAGTGCCTTTTTTACTTTTCTTTCTGAATTTTCCGTCCCTTGTTTTCTTTTAATTTTTTGTGTTAAAAATTTTGCATCATTATGCTTCAGATACGATTTTATTTTATCTTGTTGTATTCCATTAGATTGCTTAAAATGTTTCGTTTGTGGCAATCAGAGCTTGTTTTTAAAACCTGGGAGGTCAATTTTTTCCAGTTTCTAAATGTTCCAGTAACGTTACACACCATTCACTTTAAGCAAAGCTTATATCTGTTGTTTTGAGTTGAAATAAGAGTTTTTAACTAAACTGATTTCTAGATGAATATATTTCTTACATATAGGTTGTTTTCTTTTTTTTTAATGGGTTATATTACAGGAACATGAAAAATGTAAAAAAAAATTTGGAGAAGGTGCTTTTTAATTTCAAATTTTGCTCGCACTTTTATTGATTCAAACGTTGATTTGTCATAAGATTTTCTAAAAATGTTTTCCATATCGCCATTAATAAATTCTTGGTAACCAAACTAGATCTGACAACAGATGCTGAGATTAGGGTATGTAATTCAGGAAAGTCCTGCGATGTGAGGGAGTAGTTTGAAGTCACTAGTAAGCTTTTACAAATTTGAAACCTTTTTTATCGTATCTAGTCAACAATTCTTTTATTTTATTAAAGTTTATTAAATATTGTTTTTAAATTTAGTTTTCATTTTCACTATTTTTCCTTTTAGATCTTGATAAAGCCATCATACTTTTTGTTGCAGTTTCACAAAATGAGTCAAGTTATTGATCTATATGATGGATAGTAAATAGGAGCTAAACTAGAAGGATAAAAATAATTTATTGCCCTATGTGCCTGCAACTCAGTGTTCTAAGTGCCCGACTTTCTTCTATAGACATGCAATGGACTGTATACATGAAGTAATAGTAAATTTTTTTACTTGTTTGAGTCAGGATTTTGATTTCCATTAGTCATGAAGATCCATTAACTTGACTGATTTTGTGCAACTGCTTGTTTTGGTCCAAATCCTAGTCATACATTAAATATTTTTTACTAGGTATTTAAGTATTTTTGCAACACGATGCATTTTTCACAAATATTTACCAAGCTTGTTGAAATGTTTTGGAAGCAATTTTAAAACGATATTTTGCATAATAAACTGTTATCAACATTCCATTTCAGGACATATTTATGTTCTTGACGCCACAATATTATCATAGTAATAGAACCAATAGTAATAGGCTATTGGTTCACAAGCAACTTTTAATATTTGCTTTTCTTAAAAAAAATCAGCTGTGAAACACTGTGAAATTCTCCTGATCTGACACATTCCAGTTTGCCAGGCTCAAAGGATTGATAAATCCTGATGTCGTTTTTTTGGTTTGTTTTGAGGCTATTTGAAAATCTGGGAATGTGAACTAAGGCCTTCCAGTTTTCTTAGTCTAGACAATCTTGATAGGCCACCCAATAAACAAAAGATGTCCATGCAGTGAAGTGATGGATATTCACTTCTCTTGGGTCTTCGTTGACTCAGATTGTCTAAAATTGGGAAATTTTAAAAAATGACTTGAATTGTATAAGCATGCCAGCAATTTGTCATTTATTATTTGCCCACTATTGAGTAATCACTGTTTTTAAACACCTCTGTCTCTAACTGTTGATTTCATGGGTTTGTATTGAGAGAAAGATAAAAGTATTTGAATGTCACATTTAATGAATTTTATACGGTCAAACGAAACAAGGTGTTTCCTCTTGATAAATCTAACAATATTGATTTCTGGATTTCTCACATCTGCCTAGTCAGAATAATTTTTTGTTGTAGTTTTATATTAATTGGATTGGATCCTAACATGAAAAATATGTCTTGTGACCAGTCTGAATGTGTTTGATGAGCAGTTTTAATTATGAAGACAGCCTGAAACTTCTTTCCATAGGTTTACGATGGTGAAAACTGTATAGAGTTACCTTCATTCTGAGCCAAGATAGGGAACTTTTTACTGTTTGGAAAATTCACATTCATTAGAAGGAAAAATATGATGTCATATTCATTTCTGTAATTTTTTTTTTATAAGTGACATCCGATTTATTGAGCCTGATCATGAGACATTGAATTAATGTGGGTTTTTTTTTTGCATATTAAGTTACACATGATAACCTTATCCGTACTTATGTGGTAAATTTGTTATCCCAAGGCTTGTTTTTGATTTTTTTAAAATACTTATAAAAAGAAATTTTTCTTTCAGCTTTCGAGTATTCCTCAAAAATTCAATTTGACATATGATTACATAATAATGATTCACAGAAAATCAATATTAAACTAACCTGAGGTCATTTGTGCAACCAATCCTGTATTTTTTACTATGTAAAGTATGGGGTGATTTCGTACAGATAGGTATATATATAAAGCAATTTTTTTACTATATACAGTATGGGGGCTTGCAGTAACCCCACATGTACAGATAAGACTATTTGTTATTTAAAACGTGGGGTCACTCAGTTATCCCCAACGTATGGATACCACAATAAAAACACCTCGTACGGATAGGGTTAAACATCTACTAGAAACCCTGAAAGCTTTGAAGTGTTCAAAAGTAATAATTAATATTAGCTCATTTGTATAAGATGCCTATTTTGAAAGATCCCAGTTTTGTATATTTAATTACATCAATTCAAACTGCTATTCATTTATTCATCTCTTTTCTTTTTTGCACACGTTTGTGTTAGTGCATGAACTTCGTGTTTGAATTACAGTGGAGTCTGCTTGGGTTAAGCTGGCTTCAGATAAAACTCTTGGAAACTTTTTCTAGACCTGACCTATTCTTCCACATTTTATTTACCAGTGATAAGTTTGTATAAACATCGACATCCCCGATTCTGCTTGAGATAAACATATCAATATTGACATTTCCGATTTTGCTTAAGATAAACTCAAGTGTCTGTCTACAAGTATATCAGTATATCAGACATGAATGAAACAGACGAAAAGGAAATTAAAATAAAGAAGTCAACCCAAAATACTCACTGGCTTTGCTGTTTCAAAGATGACATTAACAGAAACACCGTAGTTTAGGCCTGGAATCTAAACTGTCTCAACGGGTGACATTAACAGAAACACCGTAGTTTAGGCCTGGAATCTAAACTGTCTCCCTGGGCATGCCTTCAAATACTGACACACACACACACACACACGCAGTGTCACTGGCTATGGCACCTTCAACCGGTCGGTGCCGACTTCTCCACGAATCTTCATTAAATCTCAGTTTGGGTAAATCTCTGGAGCTGAGCACTTTATCTTAAGTGAAATCCACAATAAGTGCATATGGAGCTGAAGCCTCTTAAAGCATTTAAATTCATTTGTACCAATTTATATAATTCATTCAGCTTTTATTTACAATGGCTTGATTCAGTTTTTTGTCTATTTTAACCATGCTAAGTAGAGTCATATTTGATTGCTATCGTATACATTTGTGCATCAAATAATACTATTTAATAGTCGTGAATTCTAGTAAGGTGCACTGTATTTTTTTTTTTTTATTTTATTGCTTATAGTGTATACATTTATCCCTCTGCTCTGCCTTGTCCGTTTTTTAAGAAAGTGCATTTCACTTTCAGTTAAAGTTATCTTTCTATCTAAATTTCTTTGTTCTTGGACGTCACCCATTTTGTCTTTGCCAATACTGACAGTTTATGATTGAAATCCATTTTATTGAGGTTCTATTTTGAACTATCACTCAGAAAGAAAAATAAGCCATGCTTTTTTAGATCTTAGAGTAGAGATGAATTCTCTAGACTTAAGATTTAAAACAGAAAAATGCAGGATTTTAGGTGGTCAATGTCTCAACTGTTATGAAGAATCACAGCTCTTGTGCTTCTGTCTACTGGGTGTCTGTTTTCAATTTCTTCTTTTTTTCACTCACTTCAATTAAGAATAAATAGCCTGTAGCTCAAGTAGTATGATTGCAATAAATGTAATATAATAAACACTGACATGACTTTTTGTTGATTGTGCCGTTGTGGTAATGTTTTTGATGTTTTGTTTTCTTAGTTTGGTGAAGTCTGTAATGATTCTATTTAATAAAATTTCAAAGGATCCACTGTTAACAAATCAAATTCAAATTTTGTTTTCATTTATTTCCTTGTTGGACACTTCCTGATGAAAACTTATTACATCTTCTTGTTATTATTTTGGTCATCAAACAACGTGAAGGAAAATGCTTTTCACTTGAATGCTACCCTTTACGGCCCGGGCTGGCAGTTTGGAGTAGCTACAGTTGAAACATCCAGCTCAACAGGGATGGTCTCAAGACGACAGAAACATTTCTGATTATGCACATCAAAAGGGAGATCCGGTGTTCTTTTCCAAACTATTAATGGACAGAATAACGCCAATTGTAGTCAACTGTGGACAATTTTATTTTCTTTAAGAAAGAAGGCAACCAACCACCAATTCAAACTTGTGGTTTAACAAAATCGCAAATATTAGCCTATTTCTAATTGTGTAATTTAATTTTTATTCATGGCAATCATGAGCACTATAGAACATGATACATTTCTGATTTCCCCTGCACTTTGATGTCCTTCATGAGGAAACGAGAGATTTTAAAATATATTTTGTTTTTTATTTTTTTTGCTGCATGCCTCCCGAAAGTTGAATGAAGAAATAAATTCTAGATCTAGATTTTGTTTGACCTGGCCTAAGACTTACTGTATTACTAAGGAAAATTACAGAGGGCCGCTTATCCTGACATTCTCTTTTCTATCATCGTATATAGCAATAATTAAGAAAAATAGACAAACGAAAATCTCGCCTCTTATTGCTTGTTTTGTTTGAATTGCTGTAAACTCCTATCAAGTTCTGCTCCTCAATAAAAATGGAAAACTCTGTCAGGGTGTTATAATGTCTAGATTTTATTACAGAATAATGACAACAGCTGCAAGCTGACAAATCACATAGTGCATAATTGTTTAACATACCTGATAATTATAATAGAGACCAATAACATGAGGTTAAGGCATGGATGGCCATGCTCACCCACGCATGAAGCACCAGCATTTGAAGTTCAACATTTTGTCACACCTGCACAATCAGTCAAGTTGCAGGTTAACAAGGGTATCATTACCCCTGGAGAACGACACGAAAGTATCAATCTATATCAGAAACTGCAGGACTATGATCTCTTGACTCGGGCTGACTTGCCTACTAATCTTACAGTACCACAATTAACAAGACTCACAATTGCGAATGAAAAGTGCAGACATCTATTTCTAATTACAGAAACCTCAAGGTAATACCTGGACTGATGCAAATGTTTTAAAGAGAAATCTATTACGATGTGAATAAGCGATACCGGTGTGAAACGTCCTCAATTCATAGTTTATAAGAAAACCATTAATAAATGTAGATAAGCAATATCAGTGCAAAAAAGTAATAACTCCAGGGTTTATAGAAGAACCTATTGGGATGTAGACGAACAATACCAGTTCAAAGGATTCATAAACTGATAGTTTAAAGAAAAACCTATTGACAACTGTACACCAGTGGTTCCAGTGTGAAGGAATAAAAAATGTATGGGTTAAAGAGCAACCTATGAAATGATTATTTTGAGAAACCTTATTGGAGGACAGTAGTTAAGCAATACCAGTGCTGAGGAGTCATGAATCCAAACTGCCAAACAAGCACAGGTGCTAAAAAGAAGAAGCAATTACTTTCAAGTGGCCCCAATTTTTCCAACAAATTTCAATGTAATATGAAATCACCCCGAGAAAGCTTGAAAGGTTATTAAAGATTCATGTAGTCTGTCAGGTCTCAGACATAACAAGAAATACAGTTAAAAAATAACATTTCATAATATTGCCATAACAACATCAACAACAAAAACTTGGAACATCCAAATGGCAGAGGTAAGAAACAATTTTTTTTTTTTCAATAAATACATGTATTTATATGGCAGAGGCAAACATGCTTCAATATGAAAGATGAAACAATTTTGTTCTTTTCAAAATGAATAGGATATTTTTAGGTTTATGCATAATAGAAATATACAAAAATATCACACCAGTACAAAATACCCTCATGCTACCTCAAACCCATTTCTCTGCTTTGCACTCTGAACGATTCTTTCCAGTGTGTATTGAGAGACAAGATACCATAATGAGCAAAACAGATTTGTGAAAGAAAGAAAGAAAAAAATGGTTTTAACTTCGGCCCACAAAACAAAAGCTGAAGTCAAGAAAATTTTTTTTTAAAAAAAAAAGGAGGAAAAAATCCCCGAGTTAAGGAATAAGAAAAGAAAAAAAAAATCCCCCAATTAAGAAATACAAAAACATGATATATACAATCACAGTTCAAAGTATAAACCAAGTCAGAGGCTTTTGATAACACGCAATGAGGGGTGAGAAAATTAACTTTTTTTTTTCTCTTAAAATAATACAGAGAAAACATTTTTTTGTCATAATCATGCAAGCCCTAGCTTAGTTACTAAATATCGGTACCATTTTGGGTCCTTCCATTTCCAAGGTTTTTTTTCTATTTTATATCATTTTAAGAGTCATAAATTTGATTGCTATAGTTGTGCAATTTCCCTATGCCTAGCATTATTATGTTGCCGAATCTGTGGTAGAGAATAGCTACCAAGCTATAGCTATTGAGACTAGTGAGACCTCCTAAAATATGAATTGTTCAAATACAGCATTAGCAAGAACAGTTTCAAAATGAAATGTTAAAATTTTACCAGTTTACCCACATTTCCAGATTTTCCCAAATCGCCTCCTCTTCTACACTATATCTCTACTTTTTTTGCATTAAATAAAAAAATTGATGAGGAAAATATTTTTCAGTCACTCGGTCCTTGCACATCAATTAAATTTTATGAATGTAATGAAAAATATAAATTAAAAAAAAAAAACAATTTTCTTGCAGATCTGAACTATAATTAATAAAATAGAAAAATAAATACTTTTTGCAAAGGTATCATTCAATGCCCCAAAAAGGAAAGTTACAAAAATAAATAATAAAATAATTAAAACATCAAGGCAGTTGCAAAGTTTCAAAATAGTTCCTTTTTTTTTTTTTTTTTACTTAATAAAATGATATGGAAAAGAACAATTTGAAAACAAAGCAACACCTTGAGAAAACTTGAAGCATACATAACTTACTCGCAATTAAATTCATAAAAAACATGTTAAGATAAAAGTTTAACAAAACAAACAAAAAAAATCCACAGGCTAAAGATGTTATTCTGAAATGATGTTCAAAATTCTTTTCTATAACGCATTTAAAAAAAAAACGAGACAAATTTCAAAGGATGCATATAATTTCCAACAAGTGAGTGTATCTATCATATGGTTTATGGAAATGGAATAGAACTATGAAATTACAAAATTGAACTATAAAGTTATATAATTTAAAGAAAGAAAGATTTAATTAAATTTGATTTGGGAAAACTTACAAGAAAATGCAGATAAAAAAATTGCTGAAACAAGGAAAAACACAGCAAATGTGGTTTTTCGATGCCCAATTTAATTCAGAAACAAAAGAAAGCAGAACATCCTAAGCAGAATGCAGTTTTTTTTTTTCTAATTTTTTAATTAAAGACATAGCTTTGATCAATTTTCAGTAGTTATAATTAAACAAAGAAAGAGAGAGAGAAACAAACTATTGATAAGAAAAGTTGATGAGATTCTAAGAAGAATTACATTCCATGTCTTTGAGTATAAACTGTTTAACTTAGGACTTACTGCGAAGAAAATATAAACTCTGATGAACTAATTATAAAATGCATACATTGGCCACAGAAAATAAGTTATATGTGCATCTTACAGACCCTCAACTTTAGGTTTTAAGTAGCAGCACAACTGTACACTTTACCAGGGGTCCAGACAGGGACAGGTTGTGAAAACTTGACAATCATGGCAACTATGCCAACATTTATTATGATTACCCCAGCAAAGGGTGAATAAAGCATCTCATTTTATGTAACAACACGATACAGTGCATCTGTTTTCTATGGGATGGCCTATAGTAACAGAAACTGAAACGTATTTATGTTTCTGGGAGTGCGGTATATATTTTTTTATGTCTTATGTGATGGCTTGACATTTTTCAAACGATAAGGATATTAACAATTTCAAACAGTTAAGAATAGATTTTAAAAATACCATAAATTTCCTTCATGGTCAGAATAAGTAAACAAAAATTTAAAATTCAAAGATCTCAAATTCTTTCTGTACCCACCTAAGAAAATTACGGTTACCATGAGGTTTGAAATCACTCTCCGTTGATAAGAAAAAAGTATTATTCTCAGTGTTTCTTTCAGATAAAATGCTCACAGAATAGAAAAAGAATGTTATGGTCCAATCCTTACCACCTTTAAAAAAAAAAAAAAA
>BLXT01002115.1:675033-686032 GCA_019648995.1 Plakobranchus ocellatus | reverse complement strand
AAAAAAAAAAAAGTTAAAAGACTCAAGACATGGCAAATTCTTTTTTTTTTTGCTGTTTATATTTAAGAGAAACACACTTCACTCCTTTAAAACATCATCCTTGAAAATCCAAGACAAATTTGTTATATTAAAACAAAAGTGATCGAGCACAAAATCATTACCACTGGTAATTTTGACACTTCCAGGTCTAGACTTAAGTTAATACTGCTTTCTGCGGCCCAAGGTAATACCACTTTTACTACACACAACTAGCCAGTCCGATGTTGTCTCTTATTCTCAACTGTTTTTATTATTTTTGCACAATATTACTTTGGCATCCTTTGCTTTGTTAACAAATTTCCCATCCAACGAAACTGTTTTTCAAAGTCCCATTCTTTGTTTAAAAAAAATAAAAAATTTTTTGGAGGTATTTTGGTTTCTAATGAGATACAATAGCTTTTAGCATAGTCTGTTTAATTTTTTTTATTATTGTATTTGAAATCAAAGGCTTACTATTGTATTTTAAAGTGAGCTGTTATGACAGAAAATTCGCCAACCATGTAATATCAATCTTTTATATTTAAGGCAGAGCTGAAAGTGATTGTCTGGTGACAAAAATTTAAACACAAAACAACAATTATTGTCACAAGGCGTGTAACCATCCGCAAAAAGCGCTGCAACATGAAAACTATGCGCTACACTCAGATCTGGCAGCCCTAGACAGTTTGGACTCCATCCAGCTCAATGTCGAACCCCTCCAGCTCTTCCTGCGTCTTGTACACACTGGCGTGCAGCATTATCACAAAGAAAGAAGCACCTGAATACACAGAGGGAAGAAAGGAGAGTATTGTTGAATTTTTTCCCATAAATGAGAACAATGAAAGAAGGAAAATATCTCCTCATCATCAACTGGATTTAATCAAATTAAAACAATGCCATTATCTTTATATTCTTCTTCTTCTTCTTCTTCTTCATTAGCTGCAGTGTTTTCAACAGACATTGGCAATCATATTCCTCCATTCAGACCTGTTTCAGTTAACCCTATAAAATCGCCCATGACTGTAGGACTTTAAATAAAAGTTGTTTTCTTATCTACCTCTACTGTGTTTGCCTTCAATATTTCCACTGATTGCTTAGTTTTCTAAACCCTTGTGTCAGCAAATATGTCCTTGACCCATTCAGCCCCAGCCCATAGCCAAATGTGGGCGTTAGTGAGCGTTGTGGGGCTGAATGGGTTAAAGTTGTAGTTGCCCCGATCTTATGGTTTTAATAAATGATCCTTCAAGATCAGTTTCTTCCAGAACTGATTCATTCATTTTTCTCGCCGTCTCTGATACCTTCATTGCTCTTCTGATAAACTGCATCTCTATTGCTAAAAATATCTGAGAGAGTTTGCTGAGAAGAAACTGTGAACAATTTAACCCTTTCCAACCCAATGTGGTACGGATAGTAGCTTTAACGGCTAAGGAGCAACTTTGCGCTATGAAGCTGGTGTCTAAGCCAGGGGACATAACTCCTTTTTCAATGACTTGTTAAAGCCTTCAAACAGAATTTTTTAATGAGGAAAAAAAATATTACAATTTTGAAAAATAAATGAACTTTCAGAAAATGTATACATGTCTCGGCGGAAAAAATAAAACTTGTTGCTAGAAAAAAACTCATAAGTCAATGGAATTATCGATCTTCGTATTTCCTTGCTTGAACACTAATAACAGCTGATGTGCAATTTTGTGTGTGTGTGTATTTAAAACATGGGCAGAAAGTGAAATGAAGAGAAAAAACAAAACTGAGAAAAGAAAAGAGCAAATGGCTATAGATAATAGAATTGTCAGAAGTTCAAGCTTTGGGACATTTATTCATAGTCTTGAAAAGACCTAGATCTAGATCAGATCTAGGCCCAGATCTACTTGCTGCTGGCGCAACCATTACTTTTTTCAGAGGTAGTTGTGGATTTTCCTCATTTATTCTGCATTGGATTCATCATCTCAATACAAATACTCTTCAATAAAAAGCAATTAAAGGAATTGAAAGGCAATTGAAGATAGAAATGTGTCAAAAAAATCAGCAGGGAAACAAGGCTAAAATTGTCAAGTATCAGATGTCAGAACAGACCTTTTTACTTTGTCTTTATTCAATTATAGAAAGAGCTAAAAAATACGATGTTTTCTTCACAGAAGGGCTCAAATCTTGCAAAATTTACATAATTGTATCCAAGTAATGTTGACTCTGAGACTTCATTATATCAGCAATAGTGAACGATGCAATGGGGAATGCATCAGAGCGCATAAGGTTTGAGGCTGGAATGGGAGTTGTCGCATTAGGTTGCACTGGGTTGGAAAGAGTTAAAAGTTTTAAATTGTGGCGCAAGATGTGATTGGTCTACAAAAAACGAGTTGCTTTTCTAGTACTGATGGAAGTGCTCAACAGATGTGGAAAGCAAGATAGTCAAACAGGGCTAAAGATATCAAAATATTGTTATTTGGAGATTTCAAAAGTTTAACTTAAGTCTCTGCCATGCAACACACCAAAGCGTTTTTTTTTATATATATCCAACCACAATCAAACATCTTGCATTACATCTCGATTTAGCTAGTGTGAACAAACAACTCATTTCTTGTGGATGGGTCAGACGAGTCTATCCAATATCCTTACAAAGCTTACAGGATACACAAACAGCCTGTGATTTAAAATGTCCCAAAGCTTAAACTGCATCTAATACTGTTTCCCTTTATCATACAATTACAGAGGAACGCAGATATTTTAGAGGCAACATAACCCACCTATAAGACTGTTTCAATGATTTTAAATGTTCCAAACTTGAATTGCCCCTTCATATTGTTTTAGCTTTATACCGTTACAGACAAACACAGATATTTGAGGCAACATGGCTCACCTATAACCCAGAACACAGCTGAGCCAGCTCCAGCCAGCCAGAAGAGAGGGAATGAGGCGGCTCCTACGGCTGCGTACTGTTGGGCGAGACTGAGCTCTCGTCCTGGGGAAGGAAAATATGTCGTTGACAGTAAAAGACCGGAAAGCTTGTTCATTTAATCAAAGATGGCAACAGGAAGGGGAGTAAAACAAAGCAAACTAAAAAAAACCCAGTACAATTGAATAAGTGTAGGTTAAAACTGAGGTTTCAGCTGTTGGGGGGGAAAAAAGTATTGAAAAGAAAGCAAAACAAACTTAAATTCCTCTTTTGCTCCATCTGACTCTTTAGGGCAGATCTGAAGACTTGGTATTAACACAACCCTGTTCATCTTCAGGGGAGGGAAAAAACACTATCAAACCAGCAAGAAAAAATAAAGGTTAGCATTTGCCAAAAAGTAAAAACATGGGTCATTTGGCAACAAAATCAGCCATGGAAACAAAGCTTTTATGCCTCGCAGAGATCACAAACCAAAGATTGAAAAAAAAACGTGTCACTCATTTTTCACTACACAAACATGGATTCTTAATTCTTCAAACATCATCACCACCTAGCAGTTTCAGATTCACAGTTTGTCCCCATTAGGCAGACTGCAAAGTGACTAGCAACTCAGCCTGAAACCTACAGGGATCTTGCTGTTGCAGCTAGGGACTCGCTACTAACGACATGCCGAAAAAAACCTTGAGATCACCAACCACTGGAAAAAAAAACAAAAGCATAAAAGCAAAACCCACAAGGCATAAGAAAACCTACCCATTATCGTAATTTTCCTCTCTTGATTTTTAATGCTGATTAAATAGCAAGCCCCGAGGCAGGCAGCAATTGCCACCAACAGCATCGGCGAAGTCAGGCTGGAGGGAGAAGAAAGTTTATCTTTTTTGTGAGAGAATGATTCATTGCAATAACATTTTTACATAGATAATTTAACTCGTTCGCTGAGATCCAGCAATTTTCATCTAGATTAATAGAACTTTGGAAAAATAAAAAAAAATTTACAATCATTTTCTCTTAATTGTGACACTCTTATCTAACTGACTTACACAAAGCAAAAACATCTTATAACCATTTCGTCTCAATTGGTGACATTTCTTATACAACAACAACTGACTCACTCACATCATACAAATTTTGTGACAATTTTGTCTAAATTGTTTAACTACTTAAAATTCTTATCTGACTGACCTGGGTTTTATTAATTAAATCAAAAGGGAAATCCTTGATTAGATTACATGGGCAGACTTTCCCCATTCCCATCATTAAGTTAGTCTATTAATAACATGTCTACATAAAGATCTATACATGTTTATAATTAATGAAAGATGCAACTCAATCAGACAGGAGCTCTCATTTTTTCAGGGACTGCAACATAAAACCTTATATGCAGAAAATGACTAGTCCCATGGGACAGCAACATAAAACCTTACATGCAGAAGATGACTAGTCCCATGAACACAAAGAGGTAGTTTCCTTGAAAATGCTCGATATTCTTGACTATCCTTTTGGGCAGGGGTGCCACACTTTTCGGCACCCCCATTCTCTTGGTGTTGATGAAATCTCCCCATGGCTTGACACTTTCCCGTGTCCTAGAGAACCATTCCCGTGCAGTAGTGTTCGACAGAGACACGGCCATAAGTCTGGAAAATTAGAATGAAAGTAAGAAAATGTAAAATAAGTTTGTACTGGAAATCGACATGTATACCATCTATCTCAGTGAAATCTAGCTGTGTTTGGTTTACAGACAAAACCCTGAAAAAAAAATGAAAAACCTGATGGAATAAACTCTGTATCGATAAGTAAAGACACAAATGACGTTATAAATTTCATTAGGACCGCTACCCCAGAAATGCTTCTGACAACAAGCCAATAACTTTTTAGACTTCTAAGACTGGTCGATCCTTGCCTTTTTGAGAATAAGACAGAGTTAGTTGAAGCAATTTTTTTTTAAGCGCATCGACATGTATAATCTTTGTCCAAGTATGTAAATTGATAAAAAAAATATGATGCTGGCATATACGCCTTTGACAAAGCTAAAATAGTTAAGAGCAAAATGTGGGCTGGCATAGTTATGTGCGAAAGATTTTCTACAGGCCATATTTGAAAAAATTGAACTCATCAATACATTAATTTTGATTTTGTGAGTATAAAGGCATATAAATGAGGTACTACTTTATGTTTAAAAAATCAGTTTGTTTTTTTTTTTGCATCTGTGCTGTCAAATTTGACGATAACTATGATGACAAAATCACCAAAAAAGTGGTCATCCATCAACAAATTAAGCTCATTTACCAGGAAGTACTTGGATCTACTTCTACTTTTTAACTCTGCATGAATATTGCATCACTGATGCTCAATTGGGCTTTTCTCTTTAGTGATTAGGGATTTGTTTTAGCAAAATGAAGTAAAAAACGTGACACAATTTTGGAATCCATTTTTTGGCAATTGCTCAATTGTAAAACAAATTGTGGCAGTATTAAAATGAACTGTTTGATTTTTTTCAAGACCAGTCAAAATGAGTTGCAATTTTTTGTGATTTTTTTTTCACTGAGGTATGCATTAAATAAAAAGATGAAATGTTTAACTTTCAAAATGTTTAATATGGCTCTAATCTCTAGTCTTTTACAAGAAATAAAGGCATGAATAATCATGACCTTATTTCTTATTTAAAAAAAAAAAAACTATGGATAAAAACAAACAATACATTTTCAAAAAGGTATCTTGATGAAGTCAACTTTAGCAACGAATTCAGGAATAATAGGAAGATGATCTCAAGAAATTGTGGGAGGAAGTTTTTCACATCATTAAATGACAAGTTAATTAGCAGCCTAGCATTCATTAAATTATTTTTTATGCATGCACAAATCTTTAGAGTACCATCTCTTGCGTATACTTCTATTTGTTTTGACTTCCTTCTTGAGGGTTTGACGCTTCCTCTAAAATTTTTTCACTGAGATTGGAGATGTTTTGTGAAAATTATGACAAAATATGTAAGGTTCTGAGGACAGTGAGGTTGCTTAGGGCAACAGCAGGTACAGAGTGTTGAGTGTGATGATGGAGCAATGATTCGTGAAAGAATGAAAGTGATGAGCCAGGTCCTTCAACTTCTAGGTCTAGATTTAGATCTAGGCCCGAGTCGAGTTCTACACATGAAAGCAGTGTTGAAACGGGACAAGGTCCAACAGCTGTTTGTAATATTGACACTGACACCACAATAGACTATCAGTGGGGTACCTATGACCTAGATTGTCTGTTTGAATCTGACTGAAAAGCGAAATGGAAAAGCATAAATTTGGATAAGATTATTTTACTTAAAGTGATGAGTCAAATTCTGTCATCAAGTTGCAATTTTCTAAGCATTATACACACACATAACCAGCACTGAACAAAACAAACATCTACTTGTCATACACAACAAAAAAAAAAAAAAAGACAAACCAGAAATCCATGATCTATGGAATTTTGCTGGGATCTTTTAAAAGTTTTATTCTTTTAGACAAGCATTTGGGTACATTATGTTTCCTTCTGTGCTTGTCAAAGCATGTTCAATCATTTTCAAGCTTGTTATTTTTTTGCTTTATTGTTGTGTCTGAAGAGCCATGAGAAATATTTGTCACAATTTTCCAGCACTTAGCACACTTTCGCCCTGAATAACATGGGTCATATGACCTAAATTCACAAAAGGAAAGAGATCATACAAAAGCTTAGTTCATTTTCCTAACTGTCTTGTAAATATCATATTCTAAGCTCAAGAACAAACAGAGGAATATATATATTTTTTTTTTTGTAAAACACCCTCATTTTGCTGAATTCTGCCTTGGAGCATGTGGGCTGTAGGAAAACTAAAAAAAATCCTGTGGGGGAAAAAATGATAAAAGCAAATGAAACTGACATGACTGGAGAAAGAAAACTAGCCTAGCCACCATTTGACAATTAGTTTTAGAGGAAAACAGAAAGAGACTTGGAATGACTTCCGATTATGCACTCTAAGTCATAGGTATATATTTCATTCATTCAATCATAATGACGAAATGAAGGTAATTTTAGTCAACTGTAAAAAAAATTAGTCTTAGCAAACCACTAAATCTGACAGTCTTTGCAGTGCATCTAGATCTATGCCAGAAGCTATGGCTATCTGGACTCAAGAAATTAGGTTCTAATATTTTTTTTTATATCAAAAGCAATTTTTTGACTATCAAGGAATAGTAAGTAACGGCGTTAAATAAACATATGGAATATATCACGAACCTATCTTTAAAAGTTGGGCTTTCAGCCGGTGTGTGATCTAAATCCCCCTCAAGCAGATTTTCTTTATCGGCCATGACAGTTTGACGTGGAGATTATATCAGCCAGGTCCTATGCTGATCGTAATAATATTCATTTGAAAATTTACCATGAAAAAAAAATGAAAACTAGAGGAGAATAAAGTAACCGTTTTGGTGCCTATTAGATTTTAAGAATTTTTTTCAAATTTACGCTTTTTAATCTAACCAAAAAGATTCAGTTTGGTGGATATCATGGCAAATATAGAATTTAAGAAAAAAATTTAATTGGCATGTATAAATGAAGTAAAAACATGGGTTTTCTTGTTGAAGAACTACTATATCGAAGGGAACATACTCTCAGAGCAACAAAACCCGGAAAATCAATATTTTGTAAACAAGAAATTTCGTAGTTGCAGCTGCTGATTCCCCATCACTTTCTAAAGAAACTAAGTCGAACACCATTATCTAGTCTGCACATTAAAATACCAATGTATCTATCAAGCTTTTGAATTCTTCATCAGGCCTCTTTTCTATTATGCCAAAGCTGCTTTTATAACCCGAGGCGCCCCAAAAAGAAAGGAAAAAAAGGTAAGATTATTTCTTCCTAGAGCTAGATCTTGATTATAAAATACTAGACTAGATCTATATCATAATAGGAAAAAAGGTGTGAATTATATATATATATATATATATATATATATATATATACATTGTCTTTGGCTTGGATTGCTCAAGATCAGCCGTAGCCAAACGAAATGCACTAGGACTGTATTCATTGTATTCAAAAATTGCAAAGGTAGAACTTTAATTTTTTTTGGCATTTTATTTTAAAGACAATTTTAATGGTAAGACTTCTTTAAGTGCGGGCCTGGCGGATAGTCGCATCTAGCAGCTAGTCACATCTGATCAATTAGGCAAAGGTTTTGTCAATCTGAAAAATTAAAAACAGTCACATCTCAAAGTGATCGGATACGAAATAGCCTTTTGAAGCTTAAAATGAAATCATCCAAGCAGAATGTTCCCAGAAAAAAGGTTTGGGTTTTTTTTTCTTATATATATATATATATATATATATATATATATATATATATATATATATATATATATATTTTCCAAAGGAAGTGTTCTTTATAAACACAATGAAACTTAATGCCCATTTCGATTTTGTTTATCAATGTTCAAGGAAGAGTGCACTTTTCAACAAAAAAAAAAAAAGAAAATGTTATTGCACATAAATTGATTGGACCATGAGGAGGACATGTAAGTAAATCTTGATGTGAGCATCCCAAACCCTAGTTCACAAACTCCCAATAATACTATCATACACTACGAGTTTGGTCACATATTAAGAACAATAATAACATTATGTAAAGATGTAAAGTGGTCCAAGAAAGTTTTAGCAAAATAGCATTCTGATTGGCAACAGTTCAGAGTGAAATAGAAGCTCACATGTCAATTTTTTCTTTACATAATTTCCCCAATGAACTTTAAATACCTTGAAAAATTGTTCTAATTTCAATGATGTGTCTTAAATTCAAGAAAGTGGTTTGTTCTGAAAATTAAAAAAATATTTTGCCTTTACTCTTGACTGCTGTACAATTGTAGGTTGGATCTTTTTCAGATGGTCAGATGTAATGAAATTTAAGTTCTTTAAAGGCCCAGGTTTTCATTTACAAACTCTGAAATTCACCAATATCACATTTTTGTCAGGTATTTGGGATACTTCACAAAATAAATAACTTTAAAAACTCTCCTAAAATATATAAAGGTTTTATGTGACAAACATGCATTTATTCAGCTGCCTATTTCTCTCTCTCTCTCTCTCTCTCTCTCTCTCTCTCTCTCTCTCTCTCTCTCTCTCTCTCTCTCTCTCTCTCTCTCTCTCTTTTTCAGCTTTGTCTCTGTTTGTTAATTGTTGTTATATTTTCTAAACTCTCTTGCCAATGGCTTTTGTTGGGCAACGTGCAGTTTGTACTTCCTTTAAAGGTAAGAAGAATGAAATATTTGTTTTGATGGGTAACATTGAGACTTACAGTATATGTTCAACACACAGTTACTACTCTTGATAGGGTTAGGTTCAGTTGCATGATTGCAGGACTTCAAGTAGTGATACTTTTGGTTTAGAGAATCAAATGTTCATGCAATAAAAGGTTTAAAATGAACATGAAAAGGATAAGATAACCACATGCTTTAAAGTTGTGTACAGAGCTTTCAATCCAATTCTTATAATTTCTTTTTTTAAGTTGGTACAAATAATATTGAGTTTATTCAACAGTTTCAAGACTAGGCAAAAGTGATGGCAGCAGGTACAGCAGACGCAAACTTTCTCATACCGTGCCTCACTGGAAATGCTTTCATGATGCTGATGGTCATTCATTTTGAGTTACCCAATTAGAAAAAAAGACAAGTGGTTTCCGTTTTAGGAATGGTGATAGGACTGAGCAATGGCCAAAAGGTGGATCTCCAAATTGTGTCACGTTTTTTACTGCATTTTGAAAAAAAGAATCTCCAATTACAAAAGGGGAAAGCCCAATTGAGTATCAATGAGGTAACATTCATGCAGAGTTGAATAGCAGGGGTAGATCCATGTAAAAAATATTGGTCTGTGTCTCTTCACTTTATGGTGAATGAGCTTAATTTGTTGATGGGGGACCACTTTTTTCGTGATTTTGTCATCATAGTTATGTTTGAAACTTATTTGGTTAATTTAGACAGTAAGGATATATCCAAAACTGATTTTTTAAACATAAAGCAGTACTTTGTATGCCATAACACTCACAAAACCAAAATTTATGCATTGATGACTTAATTTTTTTTCAAATAGGGCTTGTAGAAAATCTTTTGCACATAACTATGATGAAAGCCCACATTTTGGTTAACCCTCGACTAGGAAATACAGTCTATTTTTGCACTTTAACACACACACATAATGACGCAGTTTGGTCCCTGCTCTCATCGCTGCCATTATTTTTGCACATTCTTGAGAAAGCTAATTCCACATCAGTGTTGTGTGATTAGTCACTCATCTCTTGCATGATAGCCAATCCAAGCACGTACCAATAGGTTTGGTGCAAGAGGGATTTTTCTGAAGGAGTTCAACTGTTTGAATAAATAAAATGTAAACTTCATACAATGACTGCATCCTTTCTGGCTTTGTCACAGGATGAGTTTATGGAAGGGGATGCGTCAAAATCGTTTGAGAATTTTTCACATTTAAAAGTGACTGTCACTTACATAGCCTTTGAATCATGTTTAGTGGGTAGCATATAGCTCATTCACTCTGTGAAGTTTAGTGTGAGATCAAAACAATATATATATATATTTTTTTTTTTTTTAAATACTGTACAACTATTACAAAGCTATGGCTGAGAAACTGAGTGCTTTTAACATGTCAATAAAAAGAATAACTGATCGTGCCAGATTTTACCATCAATAATTGCAAAGTCTGTATCATGCTGTTAAAGATCATATTGTTTTATTTAAAACTAGGGAGGAATGACGTATTATTATTATTATTAGTAGTAGTAGTAGTAGTAGTAGTAGTAGTAGTAGTAGTAGTAGTAGTAGTAGTAGTAGTAGTAGTAATAGTAATAGTAGTAGTAGTAGCAGTAGTAGTATTGTTGTTATTATTATTATTATTATTATTATTATTATTATTATTATTATTATTATTATTATTATTATTATTATTATCATCATCATTATTTCATGTGTGGCAGTGAAACTTACCCTACTTTTTTACAGTGTTAAAAGATTACACAATTTCTACCGCGCAGAAAATCGCTAGCTTTCCACTTAATTCTGACCACAATGGCAGTACAATTGGATTGAC
>BLXT01002115.1:663931-674116 GCA_019648995.1 Plakobranchus ocellatus | reverse complement strand
AATCAAACCTATCCTCAGCTATCCGTAAAAAGTTGTTATTGCTACCCTTGCCTATTGCTCATGACTTAAGATTTTCAATAAAAATTATTCCCAGTCTACCTCTACTGCGTTTGCCTGTAATCTTTCCAATGCTTGCTATATGTTCTAAACCCTTGTGTCGGCAAATGAGTGTTACACACATGGTTCTGTCACTTTTTCTGTCCATGATATTCTCATCATTCTCCTGACAACCCCCCTTTTTTTTTATTGTTTCCAGTTTTCTCTCTGTTTTATCTTTTTATGGTCCAACATTCACATCCCTATGACAGTGCTGACTGTACTTGTGTCTCATTATCCTGTTTCGGTATCCATATTCATATTTATCTTTGTCGATATCGATTCCATTTTTGGGAATCTATCTTTAGCCAAAGCTGTTTGTCATCTTGTTCCACTTGTACATTTCTCATCTCTCATCTGATGTTATCTGGTAACCAAGATAATAAAATTCAGTAACTTGATGTTATTTTTTTTTTCCCTTTGCTAATGAGGCTGGGATTTGAGAATTTCTTTGAGATGTCGATGTATTTCATTACAAACATAAAGTCGGACTTGTGACGGATTCCAAAAAGTCCCTGCAAGTTTGGGACGAGTTCACTAACAGCTGCGCCAGGGTATTCTCATAATATTTTTATTGTTATCCATTGCTTCTAGCAGACGTTCGCCATTAGCTTTGATTGGCTGAAATCGCTTCGTTGTCGATCTCCTTAACCCTGTGACCTCTGGTGTTGATCCACCGTCTGCTTCAGGTCTGTTTCCCATGCACTCTTACCTTTGACCCTTTCACTGCGCTTTTCATCTTCTGCTGTATGTGTTTGCGCTTGTCTGTTCCGATAATTTTCGTCTGCTTCACTTTACGCAGTAAATCAGCCCATGTCTTGATTGGCCCCTGACCTTTTTCTGCAATTTTTACTGACGCAGATTTAACCCTCTAGTTGTATACAGTTCATGAGCCCTGATAAATAATTATATTTCAAACAATAATAAGCTTTTTTTTTTTAGACCAGCGCTGATTGGGGTTTCATGTAACACATTTTGAGAAAGAATGTTTTCCCTCTCTTCACCTTTGGTTTTTTTTTTTGTTTTTTTTTGTTTTTTTTTACGCCAGTATCTAATCACAGAATCATTACATCTCTGTCCAATCGTTCACCCTTGCGAAAGTTTAGTTTTTGTATATAGCCAGCCCATAACAAGGTGATCTCAAGCTTTCAGGTCCTCTGTCAGGCAAGGGCGCCGATAGCGGGCTCGAACTCGCGACAGAAGGGTCCCTGCAGATCTCAGGGCGGACTCGCTAGCCACTGTGCCACCGACGCCACCCACTCTTGCGAAGCTCATGAAAATCAGTGTCTCGCCACATCAATGACTTGAGAAGATCAAAATGCGACGCATATGAACTGCACTTGTGAGTGTTTAGGGCGCAGTAGCTGGTGAAGTTGCCTTAAAATCGGCAAGGATCTTTCCGTCGTGAGTTCAAGCGTGCAGCCAGCCTAAACAAGGTTGAAGAAAAAAAATCAAAGTGAGATAATTTAGAAGTTGGTTTGCCAGTACAATCACGGGTCATATTATTTTGTTGTTGTTGTTATTGCTATTGTTTTTATATTATTATTATTATTATTATTATTATTATTATTATCATTATTATTATTATTACTTCTACTACTACTATTACTACTACTGCTGCTGCTGCTGCTGTTGTTGTCGTTGTTGTTGCTGCTGCTGCTGCTGCTGCTGTTATTGTTGTTGTTATTATTGTATTATTATTTTTTTTTTCTTTTTATTATTATTTTGTTAGATCTACCTAAACTGTCACACCCACCACAAGCTTCCTGTTTTTGTTTTTCCCAAATCAGTTCCGAGTCTCGAGTTGTTTACTTGCTCTCCTCCTCTGCCTTCAAGGGCCGCTGGTCGCGAAATGGTCAGCTAACCCTGCCTAAAGTCTACAGGTTTTTCATCTAGTGGACAGGACTCCGCTGTCCCCATCCAACCTTTGTATCTTGTCCTGAAAGGGACAACAACTGACCTGACTTTGCTACTCCAATCTGACCCCAGGCCACTGTGAACTCTGGGAAATGACCCAGTTCATTAGGAACTCCAGACAGCCTGCAATCAAAGTAACACGGTCAAGATGTCTGGATTGACCACTTCAGCGCTCAGGTTATGTTACCTGACAGGTCAAAGGTTACACTGTTATTGAACGGTCTAGAGATAACCTTTGTTTCGGTACATTCCGTGTTATTTTGTTTACAACCGGTTTCAGGCGGCCGTTATCGGTAAAGTGTTTATATGTATATCAAAATGGTAGACTAGACGCATAATCTTTGATTTTGTATTGTGTTTACGACTGTCTCTGTCTCTCTGTCTCAACCCTAAACCGTACCGATAAGACCTGTGGATTTTTTGTCGTTGTGTTTTTCTTTAAGAGAGACATTGTTTTCGGGGGTGTGATTAATCTAAATCTCGATAACCTTGTCGACTGACCTTTAATTTTATATAAAAACAAGCTTGATAACTCGTTCCAGAACGGGACGTATCATGTTATATAAAAAACTTTTTTGACTTGTTTTCTGTTTCTTCCCTTTTGCGTATTTGCTGGCGTTCTCTCGCAAAGTCAGAAGGCAGCGCGCGTGTTTTGTAGACTTTGCGTCTTACATGCTCTAGGATTACAAAATGCATGTCGTGTGTGGGGAATGACGAAAAAATTGAGTGCGGTGGTGTAGAGAAAAAGGTAAAGTGGAAAAAAAAAACGGATGGAGCTGTTTATATAAATATATAATATATGTTCTCTTTGGTGTTGATTTCGACTATCCACATGTTTTGTTTCGTCATTAGACTTTTATTCTTTTTACGCACGTATTCAGTATAAGCGCAGTGCGTGTATACCGCAAAATGTACGGAAAACTCTCATTGTTTCGCTTTTTTTTTTAAAGTGCGCAATTAAATTTTAATACTTGGACTAGATCTTTAGCCTCTTTGGGTTATTGATTGTACGATATGAATGTATTTATTTGGGAAAGTATACTTTGGTTTTTTTAAAAATCAAAGGCAGCACTAATATTTTATATAGTTATACCATTCTTGCTTGAATCCATATGGTATATCTTTGACTCTCGTGTTTACATGTCGCCCAAAATCTTTATTCTTTAAGTGGTGTCAGTCTGAAATAAGTCAGTTGAAAATTTTACCTTTTGATGGAGAGATAGATTCACATGAGAGAGAGAGAGAGAGAGAGAGAGAGGGAGGAAGGAAGGAAAGCAAAGAGACAGAAGAAGGCGGGGGGGGGGGGNNNGGGGGGGGGGGGGGGGGGGCTTGACAAGGAGCTGGAGGGTAAGGAAGAGAGAGGAGGAGTTTGTTTTTTGTATACATAGCTTGTCCATAACAAGGTGATCTCAGGCTTTCAGGTTTCCGACAGGCCAGGGTGTCGGTGGGGTGGCTCGAACCCCCCACAGAAGGGTCCCAGCAGATCTCAGAGAGAAGGGGAGACAAGGAGAGGGAGGAAAAGAGAGAGAGAGAGAGAGAGCTAGATTGTCATACGACCAGGGCAAGACCCGAAGGAGATGATAATCGTGTCCAAAGTTCATGTAAAATCCTCACCCTTCACTCTCCTCTAACGGAGAAGAGAAGATAATTATTGAGTGCAACTGACTGTTGAAGTCAGGACCATAAATCGATCAGCCCTGGTCTAACTTGTCTACTACAGGCCCGCTGCACACTGCGCCCCTCCTCTATATTTAGCAGCAATGTCCAAACCGTCTACAAGACTTTTAGAGGTAAAATCGTTGTGACCTTGGGTTGTGACGACATCATCGACCTTTCGAGCAAAGAACATATAGTTAAACTCACATCGTTCTGTACTCAGGTCTAAGTCACTTTAAGACTTCACGCCTTGTTTTTGGGGGCGAGCTGTGCAAACCTTAGCCTAGTTTGATTGTCATCGATAAGGTTGTGACTGAACCGCATCCCATTGGTGGTTTTCTCACCTGTGATCATAACACAAGATGTTGGCCACAGGGAAAGAAAATGTCACTGGCCGTTTGGTTTCTGGTAGTGATATAAGCAGAGAGTAGATCCAATTTTAGCGGAGATTTATCGTAGGTTTGTCCTGAAGCGACAGATCTAGATTTACACAAATTCACAATAATAGATCGTTTTGGATCCACAGGTAAAATTACAAGTAGATAACTGTAAAGATTATTAACTGGATTGGAATAGATCAATATCTAAATGCATAAACAAAGTATAGGTGTTATCTGATTCAATTGAAGGAGTCATACATGGCTGTATTTTATATATATTTGAACGCGCTGAAAAGGTTATATATAGCTATATTTTACACATAAGTATGTGATTACTACTGTAGGTGTTTTTATTATACACGATAACAAGTTATTTATTTCTTCACACAATCATGGATTATCGGTAAGGATTGATTTAGGTGTCACCTGAATTGAAAGAAAAAAAAAACATTTGTTTTACACATAAATATGAGATGACATAGAAAACATTGTTATTTGAAATTGCTATTTGAATCCACCATAACAATCAGTATCATGCCTGACATGAGATGTAGATCTTAGTTCATATTTTAAATGAAGGTGTTTTGGGGTCTAAACATACAAGTCATCGTTTGATCAAATGATACGATTAATTCATGGTTTGGTTTTTTTTTTTATATTGCCTGTCCACAACAAGGTGATCTCAGGCTTTCAGGCGTTCCGCCAGGTTAGGACGCCGGTGGCGGGGCTCGAACCCGCGACAAAAGGGTCCCTGCAGATCTCAGGGCGTATCCGCTATCCACTGTGCCACCGACGATTCGTAAAATTCATGAGCAAAAAGATCTGGATCGAAGTAAAATCAAACTGTTGATTTTGTACAGATGTGACAATTTTATTTGTGAGCTGCGCCAGATCTAGCTCTGGTCCACGTAATACTTGGCTTAACCAAACAAATCTCTGAGTGTTTCAGGAAGAAAAATGTAGGCGATCTCTTTGTCATCGATTTTATTCTACTTGCTTAGATTTAGAGGATTTTTTTAAAGCATTGTTGAAACGCCCATGTTTAGTTCGCCTTAAATTTATTTTTCCTACCCATCCGTCTCTCCCTGTTTCTCTTTATCTCTGTGAGTGTGTCTGTACGTGGCTCTCTCTGTATCTCTCTATCTCTCGTTGTCTTTTTCTCTGTGTGTCTCTCTATCTCTGTCTTTCTCTCTCTCTCTCTCTCTCTCTCTCTCTCTCTCTCTCTCTTCTCTCTCTGTATGTCTCTAGGTCTTAACTTTAAGAAAGATGAATTACCTAAAATAAATTAACTCATGCGCTTGTAAGTTATATATTATCAGCGGCGCCTGGGCCCCATAGCACATGGGTACAACCTGATCTCAGGCTTATCTGATCCCTTTTGGAACCATTACCGGTGATAAACTTGAACCCTCGGTAGATTTCTAGGCAAGTTTAACTATCCACTAGGCCACCGATTCCTCAGTAACATTGAGAAATAAGTATCGGCTCAGAACAAACATTATTTTTAGCGTAGCAGTAATGGTAAGCATGCTGGTGGCCGAACGCGGGAAAGATGCAGCGCTCACCTTTTGCAGTATTGGTGCTGGGGTTCGAATCTCGAAATAGGGAGTTCCAAAATTTGTGGTGAGATTACTACCTCGTGAGAAAAATACAACCTTAAACAGATTCCCTTTCTTTCTTTTTTTTCTTTTTTTTTTTTTTGAATTTTCGTTGTTCTCTATATAATATGTGGTTTTTTGCTAAGGCTCCATAAAAAAATGGAAAGTGGGTCCCGTGCTTGACCCAAGCATCGGGGAACCAAGAGTAGGGTCCTGATTGTTCTTGGTGTTCACGGCATTATGGGATAGTTTGCTAATGCTTTTCTCGTCGCCTTTACCTACGCCGGGTCTTAAGAGACCTAGCTTCCCATTAAGTGATGGGTGGAAAAAAGAGGAGCATACAATGTAAAATTGAACAGGGATCGAACCTACGACCTCTCACTTGCTAGCCAACTGCCCTACCAAATAAGCTACAAATCCTTGTCCAAGGTTTAATTTTTGGTTTTTCCTCTCTATTCAAGACTTAGTGAGAGGTCCGAGGTTCGAATCTCAGTACGGGCCAAATTAATGTTTCGTTGCTCCTCCGTGTCCCACCAGCACTAAATGGATAGCTAGGTCTCTTAAGACCCGGCGAAAGTAAGAAAGATAGCGAGGAAAGCAATGACAAACTACCTCATAATGCTGTATGCCAAGAACAATCAGGACCCTACTCCTGGTTCCCCGATGCTAGATTAAGCGTGGGACCTACTTTATTTTTTTAAACTATTATTCGAGACTATGTTCTTCATCTTTTATCAAGACTTGGTTTATCTATTTATAGTTATGAGCACCTCGGTTAAAACGGCCTAATCCTGCAATAATGGAAATGATAGTGTGGAAAGATTAGATCATGTGATAGCCATCACACGCTACAAAGAATGTGTTTTCTTGACAAAAACTTTATGGAGATCTGTATTATCACCTGTGACCGATTTTCACTGATCACAATGTATAAAAGTAGTTGCCTTTCACAAAAGTTATGGAAACCTGTATTATCACCTGTGACTGAATTCAATGCATAATAGATGCTCCCTTTAACCCAATTTATATATATATAAAAAATTTATAATTATATATATTCATATACATATACATATATATATATATATATATATATATATATATATATTTACTTTCATTTGTGACTGAGTTTTAATGATCGAAATGGATAATTTTAATCCCCCTCCTTTCCCTTTTTTTCATAAAAGTTATGGAGATAACAATGACCCTGAAAAAGAACATAATATTAAGATTTGTGCTGTCATTTTGACAGAATTTCACGGATCACAATTCATCATTTTAAAACAATCTCTAAGATTTTTTATAATGAAGTAGAAAAATTGATGATGAATATCATGTTCAGTCCCCTGCCTCCTTTTGCCCCTTGCTGTAAAAAAAAAAATAAAAAAAAATAGATAAATAAAAACCAAGGAAAAGGTGAAAACGCAACTGTGTATACTCATGTAGTGGCTGCCTTACAGACATTAATACATTGACACACACACACCTACACACACACTACACACCTGCCCTTGCCTGCAGGTGCTGAAGATCGATAGTGAAATATCATAATCTGCGGGTGAAGTAGAGCACGTCGCAACACAAACAATACATTTTCTTCGGTATAACAGCATTATTCTCACTCTATCTCCTCTCCTCCTCTTTCTCTCTCATTATCTCAGCGTAAGAATATATATGCCTCCCTGTCTCGCTCTCTAAAAAAAAAGTTCTCTTTGTTTTCTTTTTCCTTTTTTTTTTTTTATTTTTGATAATTTCATTTAAATAGTTTTGTATCTTCCTTTTACTTTAGAAATCGATACTCATCCTTAACACCATTTGTGTAATGGTTTGTTCATCACTGCTGCTGTTACTGTAGACACTAATTCGGTGTTCGAGTTACTGTTCTTAACAAAATATTTTTTATAAGAATTTTAACATGTCTAATTGTTTATATTGAACTACTGATTTTTTAAATTACTATTTTTATAAGTAATAGTTTCATCATTATCGTCACTATAGTATTGTTACTTTTTCTATTTTTAATAGCTATATTGCTTGCTCTTTGTGATAGAAGTTATAAATACCTGCGCGATCACCTGTGAATTAATTTACGGATAACAATACACAATAGTTTTGCTCTCTTTGGCAAAAGTTATGGATGTCTGTGGTATCATTTGTACCTGAAATTTATTGACCGAAATAGATAGTTTTATGCTTCCCTTCCAATGGCCATCCTTAGGGGCTTTCGAGCTTTAATGTCCGTTTTATCCTCTACTGGTCTTTAACTTAATAATGGGTTGTCTGACTGTCATAACTGTTCGTTTTTATTTATAGCAGCTGTAAAACAACTTAAAACTCTTAAGACTCCAAATTTAAGGATTTAACCACACAGGAGGCAGCATGCAGCTCACGTGTCCAACATTACATAGTTTCTTCAGTGCGAAAAGCATACCTAGTCGGCTGCGACTTTCATCTAGTTCAAGGCATGAGAGTTATCCTTGGTATTACAGACTGGCTTTACGCCAGTCGCTCTGTTGGATAAGGAGAGGGGTTGGGAAGGGGGGTGCCATTGTGACCATCTATAGTTCTACTGACCGTTGCCGCGTGAACCGCGAGGCCAGTCTTGTTAAGCACATTATATTAGTTGGGTAAAGCACAGTAACTGCGACACACAATCCCTTCGCATCAGCTGTTACAAGCCAGCGTCGCCTCCAGTATGGGTCTACCTTAAGGCCGCGCCCACACTGGAGGCAACAGTTCTCGTGTCCAACAATACGTGTTTGGAAACACTCTAGTTTCTTTGGTCAAGAGCACACCAAGTCGGCTGCGACTTTCATCTGGTCGAGGTGTCGGAGCTATCCTTTGGTCTTACGTCAGTGGCTCCGTTGGAAAAGGGAAAGGGGCGGTGCCATTACGTGACCACACATACATGTATTTCTCCTGACCGTTGCCGCGCGACCCATGAGGTCAGACTTGTTACGCAAATTATCAGGCTAACTTGTAGTTGGGTAGAGCACAGTAACTGCGACACACAGTCCCTTCGCATCAGCTGTTGCAAGCCAGCGTCGCCTCCAGTGAGGGTCTGCCTTAAGATTGTGATGATGATTTCTTTTCCCAGATGGCCGAGGAGTAAACATGGACGCCCCATCAGTTCTGCTCATGTTCTAGACAGGACATAAGAGTAGCAGGATGCTGCCCAGGTCTGCTCTGATCCAGTCAGCAGTCTTTGTCACAGAGCAACAAGCTTTTAGAATTGTAAGTTAAAATGGCATATATATATATATATAATTTGTCTTAGGTGTGAGAATTTAATGAACATTTCTGTGAGGGCATATCAATGATAGCGCTGCTGTTGGCCCCCTCGATATGCGCAGTTGAACTAAAGTTAAGACATCCACGACAAAAGCGCTGGTGGCCAAAGGGTTAGCGCATCTCGCCCCATGTAGATGAACTTTAGTTTATACTATGTAAGACAATGACGTTGGTGCAACGAGATTAACGTAACTCGCCTAGGGTAGTTGGACCTGACGCGTTCCCGATACAATACTTTTCGCTTCTCTCCATTTACCTCTAACGTTTTTAAAATAAATAAAGCCAAACTTTACGATAATATGAAACGAACCGCCGAGCTTCATTCTGCAAGCACAATACTGTTGTCTTCCTCCTAAGGTTTGCTCGAAATTTTAATTCTTGATTTTCGTCAACGTTGCTTGGGTTTCCCGGCATTCGTACGTGTAGCGTAAACAAACTATTGTTGATATTTGTCCTATTCTGTTCCTATGGTTTTTCTAACTATGCTTAACCCCAGATTGGCCCAAAGACTGGTCTTTGTAAATAGCCAGTCCACAACAAGGTGATCCCAGGTTTTCAGGCCCTCCGTCAGGCCAGGGCGCCTGTGACAGGGCTCGAACCCGCGACAGAAGGGTCCTCGCAGATCTCAGGGTGGACTCACTAGCCACTGTGCCATTGACGCCCCACGCGAAGTGTGAAGAAGGCGCATTGAAATCGATAATCAGCCTATAAAAAAAAAAAGATGCGTGATTGTATTTAGTGTTTATAAAGTTTCTGAATGTTTTTTTCCCTCCTTTTTTCCCAAGGTAACACTACAATGAACTCTGGGCAGTTGTGTGTGCAGCGTGACAATAATGCCGCCCAGGCCACAACAGCAACATCTTCTCACCACAATATTGGCAACAACAACAGCATCTACCACTACTGCCACCTCCATCGACATCAGCAACATCAACAACAGCAGCAGCAGCAGCAGCGCTACCCTCCCCAACATCAGCACAACAGCAGCAAGGCGAGCAACTGCACCATGTCTCTCTGTGTCTTGCGTGCTGGCTCTTCTAGTTGTGTCCGCCACGCTCCAACAAACCGCGGCCCTCCCGCTTCGCCGCCCGCAGGGGGCTAAGAACCTCACCCCCGTCAGGGTGGAGGGGAGGGAGATGCTCCTATGCTGGGTGGTGCAGATTCAAACCCGCGCCCTCCCTTGTGCAGGTGATGGCGGCGTGAGCGTGATGGAGTGTTTAAGTGAACATCAACAGATGGTGGCGGAG
>BLXT01002115.1:499298-522392 GCA_019648995.1 Plakobranchus ocellatus | reverse complement strand
AAGGAGGATGTTTAGTTTTTTTTTTTTTTTTTAAAGTTTTTTTTTTTTTACATTTTAAATGCAATTAGTCGATGTCAAAAGCCCTCAAAGGTTAGGAGAAAACTTGAACATGAAACCCTGAGAATTCTGACAAGACTGTACCAATATTGATTACCGTTGCTCCTTCGGCAAAACTTCTTCATTTTGATGTAAACTGTGCAGGGACATCATTTCTCTGACCAGCAGCGTTTTCCTGTGTAAGGTCACCTCTAAGTGGGTGAGCTGCAAAACCATACAGATATATAATGTTGGTGAAAAGGACATTTTGAATGGCACATCAAAAAGGTCCCTCCAAATTGTGGAGCAAGTTTGCTTAAACTGCACCACTTATGCCCTCAAACAGTTCAACTTATAATGGCCAATGCATGATACATCTGGATCATATAAATGTTAGGGTTTTAAAAAAAAGTAATGCATAACTTCTTTCAAAATCAGCCTTGTCAGGCACCGTTTTCTTTTCTCCCTGTTTGCTGAGTATGACAGTAGAGTATAAGCCAAGGTGAGAGTTCACTCACACACCCTCCGTGAGTTAGTGTAGGCCCACACTGGAGGCGACGCGACTTGTCATGGCTAACTTGAAGGACTGATGTCGCAGTTATTCTGCGCTACCCACCGACAAGTTAGCCTGATAATTTGCGTAACAAGACTGGCCTCGTGTTTTGCGTGGCAGCGTCAGTAGAATTATGAGGATTCATGTTATGGCACCCCCCTTTCCTTTATCCAACAGAGCCACTGACGTAAGATCAGGCTGTAAAACGCAAAAGATAGCTCCAACACTTCGACAAGTAGCCGGCTTGAGTATTTCAAAACTTGTATTGTTGGATATGTGAACTGCTGCCTCCAGTGTGGGCCTACGCTTACTAACCATTTTCACTTCTCTCCATCCAAGGTCCGTTGAGTATTGCAGTACCTGCAGAGCTGAAAGGTTACTGGTACTGTGTTACTTACCATTTTCACTTCTCTCCATCCAAGGTCCACTCAGTATTGCAGTACCTGCAGAGCTGAAAGGTTACTGGCATGCCCACAAGAAATATGGCAGACTACGCTGGTCAGTTCTGTTTAAGGCAGCGATTAAAATGGCTGAGGAAGGTTTCCCTGTGCCGATCGGGCTGCACCACGCTATCCAGGATGCTGCAGACCTGTTGACCTCAGAGCCATCTCTGAGGTAAGACGGCTTTGAACTCTAAATGCCTGGACAAGCAAAGGTCAAAGGTCCCATGTTAATGAGGACTGGAATTGTTTAGCAAATTTTTTGAAATTTTAATTTTTATATCTTTTACTGGTGATTTATGCATCATGCCCAGTAACCAGCATAACTTCAACTATAACTTCCTCTTTATCTTATGTTGTTTTTTTTACAATGATACGTATAGTGTGTGTCTTTAAAAATATTTAATGAAATCACGCATTCTTTGTTTACTTTTTTTTTTCTCCTTTTGTTTTGCTCTTTCATTAATTTTTCGTTTACTTTTATAGATTTTTGTTTGCGTTTTTTTTCTGTTTCTCCACAGGGAAGTTTTCTTCAACAAAGAAACTGGCCAACTGTTTCGCTACCAGGAAATCATGCGCAGACCTCGGTTGGCGAAAACACTTCAACACATTGCAAGTGAGGGTCTGATTGCCTTTTACATCAGCACCGTGTTCAAAAACATGATGGCAGATCTGGAAGAGATAGGTAAACATATTCATTATTATTACAGTGCTGAGTGCCCTGTACATCAGCACCTGTTCAAAAACATGAGGGCAGATCTGGAAGAGATAGGTAAACATATTCATTATCATTACAGTGCTGAGTGCCCTGTACATCAGCACTGTGTTCAAAAACATAAGGGCATATCTGGTAGAGATAGGTAAACATATTCATTATCATTACAGTGCTGAGTGCCCTGTACATCAGCACCTGTTCAAAAACATGAGTGCATATCTGGTAGAGATAGGTAAACATATTCATTATCATTACAGTGCTGAGTGCCCTGTACATCAGCACCCGTTCAAAAACATGAGGGCATATCTGGAAGAGATAGGTAAACATTTATCATTACGGTGCCCTGCTTTAAAACATTGGTTATCATGTACCAACCCATAATGGATGTAAACTCTCTGCTTCTTTTTCTGGCACTTTCTATGGCTAAGGCATTGATTTTTTTATTGAATCAAATTTCAAGGCCTTTCTTCTATTCACTTTTGCATAAATCTTAGTTTGGTCTAATTCTGTTAACGTTCTTTCAAGGTGCGGTTCTATGTTAAGAGCATCTAAAACAAAAGCATGAAAATTTAGAGTTTGATTGTAATATCTCTGTTTGTATTGACACAGGAATTGAGATCTCATCAGTTCTTATTTTTTTAATGTGATTTGAAGTGGTGAGTGGGGGTGAGAAAATGAACGATGGAGATATGAATGAACGGATTACGGTTGTGAAAGGTTGGATAGGAAGTATTAAGGCTGGCTTGTTGGCTGAATGCTGGGAATTGCTGTGAATGGCTGAAACAGAGTAACCTGGAGGTCTGTGACTTGTGAAGACTATCGAGAAGCACAGCTCTTAGACCGTGGGAACTGATCTAAAGCTCAGAGTCCATCAGATTGTTTATTTGTTCTTTTCATGAAAAACTAATAAAATTTGCTTGAGCATAATATTATAATCGTTTCTGTTTTTTTGCATAAAAGTTGTGGCTTTTTCAGATTATATTAGGCTTTAAAGTCCTCTTCATGCCAGAGCTTTGCTAACAGGCTTAAATTGAAGTTTGCCACAGAAAGGTGGCTGCAGATTCCAAGATGGGTCTGCTAGCTGATCACACCACTGATGTCCTGATATATATCAGTTCACTGTTCGTATTTTGAAACAGTTTTAATCCTTTAATATTCTTGTTGAAAGTCTGAGTAAATTGCCAAATATTGGAGTTTCTAGGAATCATTTTCACTTGAGATGTTTTGCCTTTTGTCTTTTTTGGATTTTTTGAAAAGTTTTATTTATTTTTTTTTTGTGATTTAATATTTTATGTTAATCTGCAGTTTGTTTTCCTTTTCTATTCCCATTAATATTTCAAATTCTTTATGCTCCAACAGAAGCCTTGGTTAGCGGCCGGGATATATTGACCTATGAAGTGTTGGAGAAGGAGCCATTAGAGATTACTCTGGATGACACGCTGAGAGTGATGTCCCCTCCTGCCCCGTCTGGTGGCCCTGTGCTTTCATTCATGCTAAACATCATGGAGGGTCAGTACTGTTTGGCTCTTAGAACCTTCATATTCACAATCATATAAACCAATCTCACTTCAGTATCAAATGCTTGCAGTCTACTTGCATTTTATCATTTCCCTGAAATTTATTTTCAATGCTTTTGAGCAGCCACCTAGATTTTTTTTCCCCCTATTCAGTCGCATGAGGCGTTTTTGCCATTGTTCCTAGCCAGTTGCTAGGAGAGGTCTTGTTATAGTGATAGTGTGGTACAGATCAATGAACTGGACAGTGATTTACCCTATAATATAAAAATGTCTATATTTTCTCTTCAGGTTTTTAAAATCATATGGTTTGAATTGCTCAAGTTTTTGTTTTTTTACCAAGTTTGCTCTTAATGACAATCCCTCAGGCTTTACGTGATCATGGGCGGGGAATAATGTTTTACATTGTTGTAGCAGTGTTCTTTTTGCTTCATTGATTTGTGAGAGAAGCACATCCCACGTTTTCAATTCATAAGGTATTTTTATGTTTCTAGTAATTATTCTATGCTTGTAGTAAATGTTTCTCTCTCTCTGTCTCCATCATCAGGCTACAAGCTCCAGCCCAAAGATGTTGCAACTCTAGAGGCAAAAGTTCTGACCTACCATCGCATCATTGAATCTTTTAAGTTTGGTTATGCTAAACGCACTGCCTTAGGAGATGAAGATTTTGTTAATATTACAGAGGTGAACATGAAAACAAAAAAAATTTCTCTTTTGTGTATAAAAATGGTCTTCTTCAGTCATAATCATAAGTAATACAAATTTGTTTGAGAAAAAATTAACATGTTTTTTATTTTATAAATTATAGTTGTTGTTATTGCTGCTTTTTCGCATTAAAATCATGTTGTATAGAACTGTTTTTAAAGACTGAGAGTGTGTTGGTTTTAAATGAATTACAGTGTTTTCTTGATCTGGTCTTCTAAAAGGCACAAAATAGCTTTTGATTTGGCTTTTATAAAGATAAGGAAATATTTTCCAGAACAGATTCATTTAGGAAAATCTCTTTCATATCCAATAAATATTTCCCAGCTCGTGGCAAACTTGACATCCAAGGCATATGCAGACAGCATTCGGCAGCTCATCACAGACAACGTGACTCACGACTATCACTACTACGGCCCGTCCTTCTACACCCCGAAGACCTCTGGCACATCGCACTTGTCAGTGCTGGATCAGGATGGAAACGCAGTGGCAGTAACCAGCACAATTAATGGCAGGTGAATGACTTGATGCTTAGTGCTAGCAACATGATGAAAGTGCAAACCACGACATCCAGCTAAATGATAACCAAATAGCAGTTTAGTATCTCGGTGAATGTGCTGAAATCGTCACAAATGAATGGCAAAACTGTGAATGACACATTCCAAAATCTGAATGTGAACTTAAATGCTTGTCGTGATTCTAACCTTCCCCCTTCCCATATGGAGTGACAGAATTCTTCTAGATGCCAATTTCAGAGGGAGTTTATCTCATAAGTATGTTGAGGAGCGTGATGTCATTCCACTTTTTAAGAAGGGATAAAAGGCTCTGCACATCTTGGCATTGGATTTTGGAGTGATTAGGTTATCGCACAAATGAAGTAGGAGCAAAACCTACGTCTTGGCAAATAGGATTAAATTCTGAAGCCATTTCCAGTATTTATTAATAATAATAATTTCCAGTTGATCATTGTAAAGCGACTGCCATGAAACCCACACTTACAAGTTCATCAGGAGAAAAATTAAATTTATGTATGTGCAAGTAACAAGCAAAATCTAAACGGGGCTCTATACTGTTGCTGATATGTTAATGGTTTCATGTCAATTCACATTCCTTTCCCTGAGTGAATATTGAGAGAAATATAACTGTAAATATTTCTTTAATTAGCATAACAAGAACTTGTTTGGATAAGCAATCTTATGATTATTTTTTGTCAAAATGTCATTAGGAAATAGAAAAGACATTATGACATGTCATTTTGCACGTTTTCTCTCAGGAGCTGTAGGACAGAGTAGATCTAAATCACACCCTGGAGGCTTTTTTTCATTGGACAGTGCGGTTCATTCAGGCCTGGTTGCACTTTATTTTTGACAACTGACAGGCTAAGCTTCACTACAGGCCAACTCTCTGCCTTTATATTTGTTTCTCCCTCTGAGTTTAAAATGTAAAACTGGGACATAAATCTGCAGCGACTCTCCTTTGCAAATTTGCATCCAATATTCAGCCTGATGGGGCCCTATAAACTCGAGATCACCAAAGGAGTGTACAAAACCAGTTTATAAAATAGAAAATAAGCCAGTCTAACTGGCGGTAGTGATGATGGTTTTCTCGAGATGTGTTCAGAAATGTCAAAACTAGATTGCAGAAAGAGCCAGCATTTCTAATAAATTTGTGGAAAAAAGTGGACGAAAGCATGAGAAAGATGGCAATGAGATAAGTAAGATAGAAAATGTGATCATTATTTCATCCCCATATCTTCTTTTTTTTTTTTATAAGGTTCGGCGCTGGGTTGCGCGGGCGGCGCACGGGAATCATCTGGAACAATGAGATGGACGACTTCTCCGCCCCAAACATCACAAATGAGTACGGCCTGCTGCCGACAGAGGCCAACTTCATCAAGCCAGGGAAGAGGCCACTATCCTCCATGTGTCCCACCATCACTGTTAAGTCGGGCGGAGCAGAAGGGCGCGATCAGGTCCAACAGATCATAGGAGCAGCCGGTGGATCAAAGATAACCACCACTGTGGCTTGGGTAAGTGAAGGTCATTAACCCCTCTACCTTCCTAACTAGTGGCAAGTCATCTGGGTGAATCTTGGTGAGACTCTGGTCCCAATAACACTTCAGGGAAAAGACATTTAAAATGTATTTGTTTCTCTCTAGAATTTGTTTGTTTTGTTTTAAATAAGAACTTTTATGCTGCAGCATACATTGAAGACTGTACATTTCTGTTGATTTTCCTCCTTTCCACTGCTCAAGCAGGAAGATTTCAGGTTTATCATTATTTTAAATGTTGAAAATCTGACTGATTCTTCGTTACAACACGTCTCTCTCAGGACATCTTTTCTGTAATTCTCAATTAATATGGGAAATAATACTACACCTTGCTTTATTTTTCATGTAAAGTTATGTCAATTTTAGGTCAATGAGTTTAATCTTAGCCAAAAAGAGAATATTTTCTGAAATTGATAAATAATTGTCATTCAATAATCATAATAGAGAATTGTTCACATATGTGCATTTTTTTTCCACAAAATACCTTTCATTTGTTTTATACTTTTTTTCTCCATAGTCCCACAAAACTGTATTAATTGCCTTATGTTAAAATTGTTTTAGAACATCTACCTAGACCTGTGTCGTAACAGACAGGATATTACATAGAAGTAATAGAGTTAATTGCAAGCATCACTTGAGTGGGAAATGGAGGCAGAGGTTGTCCATTCACTCTCTGCTTTTTATGAGCATAGGATCTCACCCAGAAGCCGTATATGAAGATCTGCTGAGGGCAGATTGATTCAAAGAGATACAAAAAATAAATAAATACATTCATCATAACATAGTCAGAGCTTTTTATTCTTATATGTTACAGTGCTTCTAGTTGTCCGCATTTCAGCGGATTTCCCCACTTTCAGTCTTCTGTGGAATTTTTAATGCTGTTCTATAGATATTTGATTACTTCATAGGGATGCCAGTTTTCCGATTTTAACAGGATTTCTGACTTTTTGCCTTATTTTTATTAGTCAAAAATCAATCATACTTTAACTACAGCTTTGGAAAAACTCTTTATTACTATACAAGTTTCCTGCTTTTTTGTCAGAGGCCACTGGCATCCCTGACTTCAGAGTTGAACAAAATATAAGTTAAATTCAGGTGCAGTCAAACGAAGAGCTGTATCGTTCATAGACTTAATACTCTTCATTTCGCTATGGTAGAATTGATGCCAAAGTGCCTTTAAATGGCTTTATTTGCAGTCCTTTTAAAACATTTTCTAGGAGAGCACATCGGCAGACTTTCTTAGGTATGCTCCCGCTTTCAGCAGTCATTTTGTCTGCCACGTGGCAAAAAAATCTGCGATTTTCTTCATTTCTCACTAGAAGCACTGATGTTAATAACAACTCAATTGTATACTTGGGCAGAGGGAGTAAAATCTAAAATTTTTTCGCTGAATCTGTACTGTACTCCATGTAGACTGCAGAGCACAATCTCTGGCTGGGGAAATCCATCAAGGAGTCCGTGGACATGTATCGCCTGCACCACCAGTTACTTCCCCCTCAGCTTCAGTATGAAGAAGGCTCAGACGAGGTTTGTGTTCGATTCTCTTTATCTCTTTTGTCAGATTTTATCAGATTTTAGTTTAGTGGCATTTTCTGTTTTTTTTGTTTTTTTTTATGTGTTCATTTTGGGTCATGGAGACCTCATAAATGAAGTGCTGTGCTCATTTTGGGTCATGGAGACCTCATAAATGAAGTGCTGTGCTCATTTTGGATCATGGAGACCTCATAAATGAAGTGCTCATGATGGAATGGAATGGCAGTTGCTTTTGATTATCTAAGGGAAGTGCTGTTTATTATCTTTTGTGTGGTGTTATTTATTATCTGCCTGTGGTGTTATTCATTTGTGAGGTGTGCTATAGTATTATCCGTGGAAGAAGGATTACAATTTGTCATATACATGTATAGGAATGCTATGTTTATCTATGGATGATGCAATTTATTATCATTGAAAAGTGTTATTTATTATTTGTGGGTGGTGTTATTTAATATCTGCAGATGGTGCTTCTTTTGTTATGTTTTATATGGATGGTGTTTGTTTATATCAATTTTTTATATCAATGGGTTCTGTTTTACATTAACTATGAGTGGTGATATGTATTATCTATGGTGGTGCTATTGTAGTCTGAGGGTGGTGTTTTTCAGGGTATGTTACATCCATCGTTCCGTGTATTGTCGTATGCAAAATGTCCCATGCTGCCGTCTTCTTTATGAACAAATTGAGTTAAGCAAGACTAAATTTAAGTCAGGAATACCTCATTAAAGTGTTTGAATTTGGTCGCCCTCCTTTCCTCTTCCTTTTTTTTCCCAATAAATTAGGGGGGCTTTGGTGCCACAGTGGCTAGCGAGTCCACCCTGAGATGTGCAGGGACCCTTCTGTCACAGGTCTGAGCCCTTCCACCAGCGTGCTGGCCTGACGGAGGGCCTGAAAGCCTGAGATGACCTTGTTGTGGGCTGGCTATATGTAACAACCTACCCAAGATATTAGCTGCATGCAAAGCGATGGTCATATTCACATTTTTCTCTCTCCTCCAACAGCTTGTGCTGCAAGGCCTAAAAGAGAAGGGACATGAACTGTTACAGTTTTCCCTCGGCGAGTCTGTGTCTCAGGGTATTGAGGTCAAGGACGGAGAGATCTTTGCAGCCAGTGACTATCGAAAAGGAGGAACTCCGGATGGTTTTTAACAGCAGGCATTTGTATTTGTTTTGATTTTTTTAACTATTGAAAAAGTATGTGTGTACGTGTGTATGTATTTGGATGGAATCATTCAATACTTCACAGAAACAGACCTGCTCATAAGTATTCGTTCATACTGAATGAAAGTGTCACAAATATTTCCTCAATGTGTTCGCCTGTATGTATACATGTATAATAATTTACGTATCCCGGCTGCCAAAACCAATTTAGTTGGGACATTCAGCCCAAATTGTAAGCTCTTCAAGTTGAGGTGAATTTAAAAATCAAAAATTGGTCATCAACTTAGACCATGTGTTGACATACACTGCCGTCGCAAATTAAAGAGCACTTCACTCTTACGATACTGCTCTTTAATTTGCTATGACAGTACCGAAGGTCAAAGGTATTTTTTGCAGTGCGTATATTGCCGTACTGTGAATGATTGGGGCTTTTATTGCCGTACAGTGAATGATTGGGGCTTTTATTGCCGTACAGTGAATGATTGGGGCTTTTATTGCCGTACAGTGAATGATTGGGGCTTTTTTCTTTCTTTTCTTTGAAGAAGAACAAGAACAGGAAATAAAAGACCTTATGTCACACGTACTGTTAGTACAGCAATATTTTGCAATTTAAAAAAAAAAATTATGCTCAATTTTTTTTTTAACAAATATAGAAAAAGCAAAATTTATCCATAATGTGATGCTTATTTCAGATTTTCCTAAACTCTGCGGTAAAATGAGAGCCACCGTTTCCCTCTGCTGACTACACTTTGGATCCCGAATAATAAAAGAACAAATGAAGCGTATTATATATACAAGTCATGTATAAATACAAATCATAGTGATAATATACTGTGAAAGAGCGGGGCTTAAGTAAGGCAGGACATCATACCACATGTTTGAATAATGCCATCCTTGCAAACATCAGTTATTCCATGGTGATATGAGACTTTTAGATCTGTCTCTATGAAATGCTGTGTACAGACTTGGCCTAACTGGAAAAGAACTGTGACAATATAGATATGGAATGCCTTAATGTATAATCTCTGCAAGTACATATCCTTTTATGTGTAGAAATAATTATAGATCTGATCTATATCAATATACCCAGGTTTGTACATTCTGAACTTTGTACTGTATCTTTTGTAGCCTAATATTTATGGTGAAACAATGACTTCTAGATTCTGGTTGACATAATGGAAAGGAAAACAAAACATGGTCAGTTTGTCAGATCAAGAAAAAAAATCAGTCTTGATCTGGAATGTGAAAAAGAAGCAGCAGACAAAAGTTGCCTACTTCAGCTCCTCCTCATCCAGGTCACGTAGATCAGTGCAATTGCTGTGCCACCAGAACACACACCTTTCACATTGCACTCGGAGAATACCTGGGTGCCCAATTTGTCCCACACCCTGCACAGTTGTTTGTCATTGTTTACGAACACTCCCTCCTCATCTTCCTCACCGATACCATTCATCATCATCTCCATAGCTTCATCTTCATCCTTTCCAACTCTTGTCTTTCTCTTTGCATCCTCTTTCCTTGCATTGATCTATTCCTTTTTCCTCTTCTTTTCCAGTAATTATTCCTCTTTTCTGTGTGCTGCTGCGGTTTTTTCTCTTTTGCACGTTCTTTCTTCTCGTTCTTCTTTCTCTCTACTGCCTCATTCTCTAAAATTTTCATCTTCTGTAGACTCCTCCACCTATCTGAAGAAAGTAGATGAGGATGAGGGATTGTAGGGATAATTTTTTTCTCTCACAGCCTTTGGAAGCTCTAATAAGAGGTAGTTTCAAAATGCCCTCTCAGGTTAGAGACACTTTTCCTGGTCTTTTTCTTGAAAAATCCCCCCTCAGTTTCTGAACATGGTCATGAAACGACCAGAATTCTCAGTCAGCAGCAGGCTAAGGGAAGCTTGGACCAGAAATATGACAGCCTTTGTTGATGAGCACCACGTGTTTAAGAATAGGTTGAAGCCCCAAGTGTCAACCAGGGCAGCAGGCCTCCACAGCTTATAAATACTTGGCTGCATCTCCAACCCGTGTGATCTCTGTTGCAGCATAGCGGTTGCTTTCTCTCTTGATTTAGGTCTGGGTCTGGATCTAATTCGATCTCGAATGACCTAAATTACATTGCGACAGTCAGTTAGATCTGCAAACTAAACTAGGGTACAAACCTTCATCAACCGATTGGAGATCAAAATGACTATGATCTTCATCATCTGATTCCAACTCATTTGGCTCAGCATCACTATCTTCAGTGTGCATTTTGTGTGCAAATTTGAAAGCATCAAACACATTGGGCTGTGATTCCACCATTGTTGCGACTAGAGACGAGTTCAGTATGACAGATCGGGCCATTTGTAAGCGTCTGTCTTCAATCCTTTCTTTGAGAGGCTAATAATAAGAGAAATATGCTAAATCGGGTATCAACGTAAAGCTCTGATAATGACAGAAACAGCCGAGAAGATGTTGAGTTTCTAAACATTACTAACGTATTTTAAAAAAATTTGCAAAACCATGTCTATCATTCACAAGATCAGGGCTCGAGATATATAAAAATCATATCGATACTGTTCGATACCAGGGCCCTTTGATTTAAAATATTTAAAAAGGAACAAAGCAAATACCAAAAAATATATTTGGTAGACAACATTGAGGTAGCACAAAATAAACAAACACTCACAAGAACATTTGTTAAATGTGCAAAGTAATAACCTCCGGAGTATACATCTAACCTGAGGATGGCGTGTCACAAAATGGTTTGCGCGGGCACGACTAGGAGTGATATCCTCGCTTGCAGAGGAGGATCTCCCTTCTCTGCGGAGATCAATTGGTCTTTTGGCTATACCGGTGACTGAATTATGTACTGGTTGTCGATTGGTAAGGGCATCATTTGCTTTCATTTTTTTATGAAATAGTTCCTTTGCTTTTGCCAAAATAATGCTTCTGTTTTTTGGGGTTTTTTATGTCTTTGATTTTAGCGAAGTATTTTACGCAAATGTTTTTTGAATGAATGTTGGCACAATCACGATGTACATCGAGTCCAAAAATTTTAAAAATATCAGCTGCAGATTGCGCACATTTGCCTATATGAGAGTGATGGTTCTCAAGAGCAAAATCAAATGGAAGGAAACCTTTGACAATCGTAATTCTTGATTGGTCTGTCAGTGTCACCACGCAACAACCGCCTCACAGTTGAAGTGAGGCATCATAGAAGCTGCGGACATCAGGAGGCAGTTCTGATTTCAGTGACTCACAGTTGGGGTGAGGCATCATAGAAGCTGTGGACATCAGGAGGCAGCTCTGATTTCAGTGACTCACAAGTGGGTTGAGGCATCATAGAAGCTGTGGACATCAGGAGGCAGCTCTGATTTCAGTGACTGAAAATGATCAGATTTGCTTTTCTTGATTTTTCCTCCTGCTGTTGTGGATGGGACTGGTAGTCTATCTTTTCAACCTGACTGCAATGTTTGCCAGTGTTCACAGAAATTTAATTTGAAAGCCGATAAATTATCCACATTGTATCTACACATATCTATTTATCCATATGTCTGTAGTGTTTGCCTCTTTGGATGGTTTGATGGATTTCAGGGCACCAGGATCTTATCAAAAACAATCTTTAAAAGTAAAAAGCCAGTAAATGTATCTTATCTTATATGGTTTGATTCTGGTGATCTTGATTAGATTGACATACTCAAGTGGCGAGTATATATATCTATATTTCATAACCATCTTTCAATGGTTGCATGCACACTATCGACCTCCACCTGAGTGTGACCCCACTCTAAGATTTTCTGCTCAACAGTTTTTTCATGCGTCATGCAGAAATTATCTCACATCAGTGGCCAGCACGCGATTTCGGTTTTGATAGGTGCAGCCATCAGAATAGGCAATGGCTGTGTCAAATGTGTCTGCATGTTCCTTCAGGTAGGAGACAAGACACAAAACAAATTCGCTGGCATTCAGGCCACCTTCTGCTTCATTCCACAAGAAACATTCAACATCTGTTGATCCTATATCAAATATGATGTAGTTGTGGAGCTGCAGCTTTGTTTTATAATAAAGTGCAGATGCTTTTAGAGAAGGAGCCAACAATACCCTCTGCACATCAACACACACAACTTTGGTGCGAGATTGATGAGGTTGTTGAGTTAAAGTCTTGTCTTTGGACTTTTCTGCTTGAGCAGCAGCTTTTCTTTCCCTATGAGAATTATACACACTCTCATCAACATTGCCCTCTGCACATCAACACACACAACTTTGGTGCGAGATTGATAAGGTTGGTGAGTTAAAGTCTTGTCTTTGGACTTTTCTGCTTGAGCAGCAGCTTTTCTTTCCCTATGAGAATTATACACACTCTCATCAACATTACCCTGTCTGAACTCACAGCAAACATTACATTGATCCTTTCGGGGTTTGAATATGGCAATGCTTTGGGCTCTTCCCGTTTGCCTCACATACAGAGGTATACTCTCGGTAAATGTCCTCATAGGACTGAAAATTGGGCTCTAGGTAAACCTCTTGTGTGTCTTTCCTGCAATAATGGAATGGCACTGTCGGCAAGCGGCTAAGAAAATCTTTAAATGAAATTTACCCGTTAGGACATTCTTACTCTGTCTTGCTTTTTGTTAAGGTTTGGAAGTTGAAAGCTTGTAACCTGTGAACAATATTCAAAATCCACCATTTTTCCAGGCCTGTTGTTGCCAGCAACATGTCCTTGCACACTTCTCTTTCTCTCTCCCCATTGCTCTTTAAATGAATAAATAAGGTGATGTTCCTTGTGATTGTTTCAGGCGTTCCCTTTCGTTCCTTTACTTCCCTGACGTCCACAGATAATCTCACAAACTCTTTCTTCTCATTACATGTCGTTCTCCAGATTTTGATTTGTATTTTCTATCTCTTGGTCTCACTCATCTCTTTACATTAATAGCATGGAGCTGCGTGCCTAACAGACCCACATGCAGACCGAGCAAAAAATTCTTATGAACACCAAAGTCAACCTAACTGTCCTGTTTACTCAAAGGCATATATTTTTTTTTTTTTGTTTTATTAGAAGTCAATGTTTTATTTTACAATCCTCAGTAACGTGGAATCAAAATTTCTAATATTGTTCTTCTGAGAACAATGTTAATACAACATAATATAAATACAACAACAAAAAAAAAATTGTTGTTGGGAAATATCACTGAAGCAGTATTTTAAAGAGCTTGTAAACAAAACCAACGATTTAAAAGAAATAATGAAAAAAAAACATTCAAGATAAAATAAATAAACAAGCAAACTAAGAAAGGGAAAAACAATTTTTGGAGACAAAAATAAATATGCTTTGCAAATTGTTTAAACTGTTGCATGGCAGGAATAATGAACAACCACATCATCAATTAAAGCCAATCAATAAACTTTATAAAATCTAGACTGTAATCTCTGTCAAACCAGTCTTTCTTCCCCAATTTGTCACAACCTCAAATGCACGATCACTCTCAAAGATTTTTTAGTTTGTTTGTTTCTTTCTTTTTTCAATTCCCTGTGGATCAGTTCTATGATAATATACTGGTGCTATGCCTCATCCATTTTAAAATCATGAGATAGATGCCCAACCAGTTTTTGGCTCTAGAATGTTACAGGCATAACTGCCTTAATTTGGAATCTGATTGTCCTGATTCTTCCTGTAGTTTCCATCTATCGATACCTTTGTCTGTGATACAAGAGGCAAGACAGGAATTCTGTTCAGCTTTACATTTCAGGCTGATAAACGTCTGCACAAGTGCCCTTTCTCTCAACTATCCTCTACTATCCTTTCAAAACATTTGAACCTATTGCACTTACATTCCGGTCCTACTTGACGGCTGAACCTAGCCATGTGATTTGTGTCACATGAGAGGTCCAGGACAACTGCCATCCTGTCATTGAAGTGTTTGGATAACTACCTTTCTTTTGCAGGTTTGCAGGACGGCTTTTTAAACAGTCCTATTGTTTCTACTTTTAACTCTGGACTATGGGTTTTCTTCCTCTCAACTGACTATTTAGAACAGTAAAAACATAAGCTAAGGGCAAGGGGGGGGGGAGGGGGCGGAGGGTGACGTAACAAAAAATTTAGCATTTTGGGACTACTGCCCGTCTTCCCCTGTGGTCTTACTGGCAAAATCCGTTTTTAGCTGATATGTTCACAGATTTTATATTTAATGTGCAAGTTTTGCAAATCCTGTAATAAAATTAAGAAGGATGAGTTACAATAAAAGTCTAATCTGTAGAAAGACAATTGGAGAGCACTGAGAACATGTGTGGTTAGCTCGATGGAATTTGGCCATTTAGTTAGCAAAGGGAAATGGATGTTGGATGTTCTCATGTTACCACCAAGTTCTGAAGTCACGAGAGACAAAAATCAAACTGTTTGCCGAAAAAAGAGATTAATGTGTAGCTGTCCACAAAATGACTGAAATTGCAGATTTAGATAAGTTGCCATGTCAAGGAAGTGAAAAGTACAGTTGCTTTCTGATCAGAAGTCTGAAAGCCTGAAAGCCTGAAGCATGTCTGGGAAAAAAAATTCCTGCACGCAGTAAAAGCATTCATTATTTTTAGCACTTCTAGTTTTGTGTTTTCATTTAAAGAGAGTCTGAAGTGAGTCATGGTTTATCTGCAATTTGACTCATTTCGTAGCCTGCTACACAATTGTTACACTTTTTAAAATAAATCTACAGCTGCCTTGCTGAACAAAATAATGTCACAAATGTTATATATGCTTTTTTGCTTTACGATAACATATGAGACAATCACATATGTATTGAAGTATTTTTAAATAAAATAGACATATTTTATACAATCATGCAATGTTGAAAGACTGTTTGTTTTTCATGTTCACACAAATTATCTGCGCAACAGCAAAGCTGCAGATGAAAATCCTGCTAATAGAAAAATTGTGACAAATCACTATTGGTGATATTTGAAATTATTTGTAGATTTTGAATGATTGTTTCTCATCTGTAAAAAAATGGAATATATTTTATAATACGAACAAAATCTCCTTTTCCAAATTAACTTGCTCACATTAAGGGAATTTCACTTTATAATTTTGTCTACTTGAACAAAGATATGTTACGTTACATTCCAAACAAATTTTTTAATTAGATTAGCATGTATTGTAATGTATTTTGCATTACGTGTTATGTGTAGTATATGTTAATGGAGATGTTGGTGATGACAAAAACTGCAAACACGAAAATTCTTGTAAAACTTAATTTGCAATAAGAATTTTCGTGTATGCAGTTTTAATCCAAGAAAAATGAAGTTAAGATCTGTATTATTCTTGTTATAAAAGCATCGGCTGCCTTTGTCCTGTTTCATGATCAGCATTGATTTTCTTAGAACTTGGCTCAGCTTGTGCTCAGAAGCAGCCTGCCCTAGGAAAAATCTCGAACTTATAATAGTGATTACACATGGTGATCATCATACAACACACAGCTCAAAAAAGGATCACCAATTTTTGCAATTTGGCTTTTAGTCAAAGAGCACAATCTGATTATCAACTGTAACAATGGCAATAATATTGTGTTTGATTCCAGTTAAATCAACGGAAAGTGTAGATGCAAAGAAATCAGTTGTTTTTTTTTTCCTACTCATATTGTTTCATATCTTCATTGAGAATTTATTATGTGAGATTGCGAACCAGTTTTATGCAAATTTCTCATGCCTATTTTCCATGATTTTTTATACCACTACCAGTTACTTTTTCTAAAAAATCTGGCAAATGTCTTCAGATAAGTCCTAATTAATTTTAAATCTTTTACATTGAAAACCATTGATACAACTTGGAGGTGCTTTCCTTGGCATTTGTAACTGTCCAAAAAAAAAAAAAAAAGCAATAAATAGTGGCTTCTGGGAGAAAATAGAAAAAGATACCCTGAGATCACAAATAAATGGTGGACTGGGTATATCAATCAATTGAGTTTGTTCCCTCTTAGCAACTGATAAATAGTGGCTTATTTTTTAGTTCAGTTTTTGCATATAGCGAGTCCACACCAAGGTGATATAAGCTTTCATGCCCTCCGTCAGGCCAGGGCACTGGTGGCGGGACTCGAACGCAGGACAGAAGGGTCCCTTGCTAGCCACTGTGCCACTACAGTACATGTAATACCCAATAGTGGTTGTAAAAGCAAATGAACAAACACAAACTCGGACATCACGGCTCAGTGGTGGACTGGGTATGTCATAGAATCAATTAATCAATCATAAGATGTGAACATTAGTTACAGATGCATTTATTTTGATGCTGTACCATAATACAAGCTATCAGTGGAAAACTCATAATTCGAAGTGTGAGGGAATAGATCAAAACTTCGATTTACGAGACTTCAAATCATAAAAAAGGGTGAAAGTAGGCTTCAAAGAAAATTCTTATCTATTAAATCTACATGCGGCACCCCACTTTCTCCCTCTCACCCTAGTTTGACCCCTCTCCTCTCTCACGTTGTTAATGTTATTAATGGCACTCCTGGAGTATGCCAGCTTTGTTTAAACAGTGATCGGCTTGTTTCAGGAGTGGTGAGAGGAAAGCTATTTTTTTTCTTATTGTGTTTAGTGGCGATGTGGATTTTGAATTATGAGAATCGACTTTCTTTGAATTTGAATGATGAATTTGAACTCAATAAAGCCAAAGAAGAGGAAGAAAACCTCAGATCGTGAATACTTTGATTTATGAGAAATTGGGATAATCGGACTTCTGTTTTTGAGGTTTCCACTGTACTTTGTTCAGAAAGCATATAAATCAGGAAAATAGCAAGTATAAAATTATTTTTTGTTAATCGTTTTGTTTGTGAAGCAATTTATCAAGATTGGTCTAAAAAAAACATCCACATTGCCAAAGCTTTTTTTAATTAAATGGCTTTTCTTTGTATATTTTATAATTAATTTGATACTTATATGTTTTTGTTCTAAAAGAATGGGTAAACATTTTTATTGTTTAAGCATTCCAAATAGAGGGCTAAACAGTTTTTTTCTCTTTTTCGTTTTCAATGCCTGTTTGATGTTGTGGGCATAACAACAGGTTTTTCTTAATTTTAAAAGAAAAATACTTAAACTTAATTAGGGTTTGAAAATCAGTTTTATGTAAATAATTTTACAGGCTAATAAGTCAGATGAAGATGCTACAGACTAATTTTTATCCTAGATTTTTGCTCTCTTCAAGATAAAAATAAAGCAGTGTAGAGAAACAATAACATTAAGACCACATTTGATTTGTTAGGATTAGTCTCAAACCAATGGTGGATGATTGTGTATTTTCAAGTGTACATTAAACACAATACATGGGAAAGGCAAATGTCTGTCTTATAAAAATTATGTGTATCTGTATGGTCATTTTGTAACACTTTGTTACATCTCGCATTACACCCTATTTTATGTGGTTGCCAATCTGAACAATGTTCAATATGTTGTAATAAAATTAAGAGGCATATTTGCCTTTACGTAATCACGGTGAAATCACGAAAAAAAAAATTGTGATGAAGTCCATGAGATGTCCTCTGTTCAGCAAGTGAACATCCAAGATTTGTCCTGGGTGAAGTGCTGTAGTCTATCGGTGAGATTAATAGTAAAAGTTGGATTGTTATTTTCTTTTACCCAGTATAACTCCTGCCTGTTTTCACCGACAGCCTTGCTTCCACTCTTTCAATTGCTTTTTTTTAAATCCAGCTCCTATAGTTCAGATTCTCAGACATCCATGACTGAAAGCTGTAATATCACAGCTTTTTAGTATCACATATAAAATACGCATATGCCAGACTGGAATATACATTATTTCTTATAATATATATGAAATCAAATGGGTGGGCCACAATGCCTTTTGTTTTTTCTTTTTTTTCAGAGCAACAATTCCAAGTCTTTTACAATATAAAATTCTGTATGTAGTTGCTTCAAGTTTGAGCCATTATTTTCAACCTTTTTTTCATGCATTTACCATTTCTGAATTATATTTTATTGATAATTTTATTACAATTTTGCTTTATGTGATTCTATTACATGCATTTACATTTTTTTTTTCCTTCAAATGTGTAATAAATTATGCATGCCAGCTGAAAGGAACCTAAGGATGTTCCTAAAACAGGCGTCTTTTCTCTTCAACATTGCCAGACTCCAGGCGGGTAAAATATAAAAATCCTGTGATCACCAACAGGGGGTCAGAGATACAAAATTCAATCATATCCTGACTGAATTAGTGCACTTCTGTTTTATGTTATTGCTATTAAATGAAGTTCAGTGTTGTTATTCAATGCCAAAAGTGGTGAGGTGTGACTAAAGAGTTATGAAAAATGACTATATAGATACATATAAGTAAGATATTTGTGCATGTGTCTTGTGTATAATGCATACATTTATAAATACATAGTCATCCACCATTGGTTTGAGACTAGTCCTGACAAATCAAATATGGCTAAAGAGAATAAGTGGTTTGTTTTTTACTTTTTTACACTGCTTTTTTTCTATAACTAGATCTAGTGCCCCGCTATCTCTGGGCCCAGATTTACTTATTTTAGCGAGTTTCTGATTCAAAATGTACTGACTCATTTGAATTGTCTTGGGACAATCATTGATGAGTACAATAATTAGTTAGCAATTTTAGTTTTTACAAAGATGTATTATAATTCTGATCCTTTTATATATGTGTTTAAAATTTTCTGCTTAAATATAGAGCTAAGCTAGAGCTTTTTATGAAGCTGGCTATTACCATGTTATTTTTTGTGTTGTTTGGAAGATGACAAGATTGTTTCATCGACACTGCTATCATTTCAAAGATTATGAAATAAAATAATAATACTTCTTGTTTTATTTCTCTATCATTGTATTGTTCTTCTTCTTGTGTTTTGTGTTTAAATTAGTATAGCTGAATAGTGAATTTTTCTTTAGAAACAAAACTTTTCTTTAAAATATCAGTGAAATTTTAATTTTTAGTCCTAAAGTCACACAAGGGCTCCATTTTATCTTCTCTTGAGTAATGAACCTTAAAGGAAAATTTTTTACTGTTAATAGTTATGACTGTGCAAGACTCCACTTCAACCCATAGTTTTACTTGATCTCAGTCTATCATTTGCTTCAGTACATCATACTTCGCCTGCAGCTCTAATGGTCTGAATAGTCTTAACGATGCAACATCAATCGTGCAGTCTTCCAAGTAAGTCCTGTGCTGGAAATTATTCTCAGAATCAATCAGAACTATTATAAATATTAGGTAACCTGGGTTTTGATTGTATTGAAATCGAACGAGAATTGATATAATAGTATATATGTTTTTTATGTCTACAAGAGATGAGGAAGTTGAAAAATTAAAGGCTCTAGAGCAAAATATCCACCGTGACTTAGGCCTGTTTTACATTGCATACCTCAAATACATCAAAGCTTTGCATGCTCTTTAGTGCCGGTAATTTTCTATAAGACTAAAAATTGCATGGGCCTAGCTTGTAAGATCAGCAGAGAAAAGAGGCTAAAAATTATTTCAGGTTTTTTTGTTTGTTTTTTTTTTAAAATCTAATGTTATTTCCTACATTAGGACTAGCCCCAGAACATAGGGGCGTCAGTGGCACAATGGCTAGCCAATCCACTCTAAGATCTGCAGGGACCATTCTGTTGCAAGTTCGAGCCCCGCCACTGGCGCCCTGGGCTGACGGAAGGCCTGAAAGCCTGAGATCACCTAGTGGACTGGCTATATACAAAAACCAAACCCCAGAACATAATCTGCTGTTTTCAGTTGTTTCTTTTCCACTGGGTAAATATATGTTGCATTTAGTGTTGATTCAAAAATTGTAACATCATTGATACATAAAGTATATGCAATGCCTGGATCTTTTTATATCTCAAAGATGAATATAGAAAAGTTTTAACTTTCATGTCAATTTTGTTGTTTCAGTTCCTCTGTTTGTCCACCTATGATTCTTTTGCTGTCCTGTTACAGAAGATATAAAATAAGTAGGCTACATATTGCAACACTGTCATTTTATTTTCTCTTCCTATTTATTTGTCCTCCTCTCTCCCTTTATATACTTTTTCTCCTTCTATCTTCTATACATGTACATGTATTAATCTAGTTGTTATCCATCACTATTTATATATTTTTTTTCCATCTCATATCAAATATTTGTATGTGCAACACAGCTTTACAGACTTTCACTATTTTGGGAGCTCCCCTTCCCTCCCCCCGCATTTTAAACCAATTGGTGGCAATCTGATATCCTGTACCAGTCGTGCTGGTGCTATTTATCATCAAATACCACTGTGAATTTGAAAAAAAATATTGTCAAGACAATTGAATCGCATCTATTGAAGAAATCACAAGATGATGATGAGTAATTCATTAATTTGAATTAGACTGCATGTAATGATGTATTTAGACAAATAATGACAACTTTCAAAAAGCAAAATCATGAGATGATTAGATATATGCAGTGGGCTCTGTTACATTTGTACATAAACTGAAGAAATACCAAGCCAAGTTGTATTGTGCACGTGGGCAACTTCGCCCTTTATTCCAATACAAATATCTGCACGTCATGCAAAATCACAGTTTAGAGATGGCTTTGGAAATAACGGTGTGGATTAGAACAACAAAGAGGTTAATTCTGTAACATTACATTTTGATGTTTTTACACACAAATATGAGATGGATTTAATTCTTCTGCAAAACTCTCTGATCTCGGCTTCATAATATGAAATCTGATGGATGATAATTTTAATTTTCTTTCTAAAATATTGAAAAGAGAAGAATTATGTATTTTTAAAGATTACTTTAATTACTAATGTCTGACATACTCAGACATGGTTTGGTGCTAGACATACAATGCATGTACTTAAATTAGGTGCATTGTGCATATTGAAACATAAAATATGAACACATCATCATTCTGTCAATGGATAATTTAAAAACAAATCAGTCGAATGATACAATTGTAGATTCAAAAACTAGAAGAAAAAATTGGTGTTTGTGTTCCCATTTCTCTAATAAAGGCTGGTGAAAGCAAGACTACTGCTTCTGGTACTAATATCACACCAACAACAAAAAACCATTCAGTTTTCCCATAGCTCCTTTACGCTAGTGTCAAGTTAATATCCTTTTCTAAAGTATTATCAACAAAACAAAGTTAGTGGACGTTAGGTCCATAACATAACAACCCATGTATAATGATTCTCTATTCTGGATATTTCTTTCCCGTTATACTACAGTGTACTATAGTGTGTGTTAATGTGTTGAAGCAATTCAGCCCAGATCATACGAGAGGCAGCATAGACTAGTCCACTTTAGAATTAGATCAAAATATGCCATGCCATTTCACAGCGAAAACCCAGAGGCTTGTATTTAAGGCAACATCAAACAATCTTTTCACCGCTAACTATACTGAAAGCATAAAAGGATCTCAAAATTGAAGCACAAATTACATAGATTCCCTTTTCTTGTATCTTTTTTCAAAAAAATTTTTAAAACATATAAGTAAAAAAACCCTGAACAGAAATACAGGTTCAGTATATCATGGACGCAATGGTAAATGAATGAGGATGAGCATGTTTATTGATTCACAGCAAACAATTTTAGTAAAATGCTAAAACCCTTCACCCAATCTGTGACTGGAACTGTGGAACATTAGAATGAGCAGAAATATATCTCATATATTTTAGCTTGAATCTGTTTATCTTTCAACCTTTGTGAATGACAAGTTGATTGTTTTGAATCTGAAATATTTTAAGGCGAATCATACTCTGAATATGCCGCGACAGCTCAGAACTTTTATGTTTACAAGTTCCTGAAGAGAGGATCCTTATGTCCTGATAGTCAAATATAAACTTTAACCCTTCCACAAGCTGCACCAATCACTAATGTAACCTACAACAAAAAAAGATGTATGAGTTCTCCAAGATTTCCACTTGATCTGGAATCAGTGTTCAGTAGTGGCCAACCAAACAGTGCAACCCCAAAATGACAGCACTCAGGAAAATATTCAAAATTATTGGTATAACTAGGGTATTTTTTTTCACATAATACACCAGAAGTTTTTGGGTAACATACAGAGAATGATAGCCAGGTTTCACAAATTTTTTTCCCTGCTCCATATACATGTATCATATCAAAAACAGAAAAGTTAATGAAATAAAAGCAAAGATAATAAAACTGATTAAAAAAAGTATTCATATATATGACCACTTGGCATTTAAAGATACCTTTTAAAATTAATAACACTTTAGAGATTCTACAACTGAAATTAACAACCACACCACAGGCTGATTGCAATTGACAAAATATCATAAAAAAAGTTTTAAGGACAGCCATGCAACTTGCAAGGCTTTGAAAAAGCAATATGATAGTAAGGAATACCACTTCCAGAATACAAAAATGTACACACTTCAACAACTAAATTATAACAAATTTGCTTAAGACTTTGAT
>BLXT01002115.1:394038-412076 GCA_019648995.1 Plakobranchus ocellatus | reverse complement strand
TGAGCGTTTGGAAAAAAAAAAAGTCGCCACCGTTTGGAAAGAAAAAGGCTGTGAGTTCAAAGCCCAGAGAAAAGCTGGGACTCGAAGAAAAAAGGTAGCAGAGGGACACGTAGGAGTCATGACCTTGGTGTGATCCGGTGTCCTAAGAGTGTAAAAAGTTCAGGGCCGAAACATTTGCTTAAGGGGAGTTTCTTTTCTGAAGACTCTCTACTGCCTTGCTCTCCATGGAACCCCCACCTCCCTGGATCCGGCCCTGACTAATATCAGGATAGTATTAATTAGATCTAAAGCGTGGAAAAGGGTGCGTAAATTGTTTTGTATGTTTACTGAGGTTTCAAAATGTCGTTCTGTAAATGCATAACACAAAATCGGGATTTGAAAATCCTACCTCAATTAGAGTCATAGATCGATTGGGCAGTCTGACGGATTTAGATCGGACCTATATTTAGAAACCTAGTTCGGTAAAATTACTCTGTCAGATTTAGACGTACATCAGTCAAAAGAACTATAAATAGATATCAACCCTGATAGAGCCTTATGACATCAAAGACGGTTTGTCTCAATGAGCACGGTGGGCAAATAAAAAATGAATGTCCAAACAGATTGGCTGGGGCCTGGCCAGCCTGCAACGACCAAAATAAATTTTAAAAAAATTTTAATTGCTAAAAATAAAATAGAGAGATAAATTACTGTGATCAATGTGCTGTCTTCTATGACGTAAAACCCCAACAGAGAAAGTATAGACGCCGGTGGTGCACGCCAGAGTGACTCTACCCAAGAAAGATTCTAGAGCCAAAATGGCGACCGCCAGAAACGCCTCTAGTCTCTATGGCGGCCGCCAAAACCATTCTTCAGTCTGCTTGGCGGCCGCCTAAATTACTTTAGAGTCTGTCTGACGGCCGCCGAATTGACTCTGTCTACGCGGAAACGACTCTAGCCTAAGGGAGGATAACTCTAAATAATAAAAAAAAAATCCCCTACAGTTATTGTTCTTGGCGGGGGCAAATGGCTTTCACTTGTGATGAATTTGAAGATGTCTTTCAGAAGAAAATATATCCATCTTCGAGATATGATAATCTAGGAATAAAGAAAAATTAAAGGCGAGCAGCTGCAAAATTTCATTTGTGGGACGCGATCCACTTCAAGCATGGAAATCAATGTGAATTAACATCATTCCAAATCTGAAATCCTTTTGTAGGTCTGACGTCATAATGTTCCTGGAATTCTTCCGTCATATACTCGTAATTCCTGGAATTCTGCCTGCACAAATCTCATGCTCAAAATGAAACTTTTGAACAGCCCAATGCTTTTGCAATGAGGTTGTGTTGGGTATGTGAGAATCGTTTTCTGCAGTTATTTATTACTAGATCTAGCTGGGTACCCGTTCGATGAACGGAGTTAAATGTGAGATGAGAGAGCAATTTCAATTACAAGTTAGGTAAATTCATAGATCAAAGTGTAACAAGCTGAATGGAAATGCTTTCACATGAAATAAAAGAAAGTTTATAGATGAAAGAGCAGATGTCTTCGTGCACCGATGGAAGTTAATTTAATGAGGCTTCTGGTATCTAGGCTATTGTATGGAATAAGTCAAAGTGTGTGTGTACGTAAGTGTGTTTATGTGCAGTAGAGAGAGCTGACAGGACAACATTTCCCCAACAAAGCACAGGCTGATATTGAATGGGTATACTCACAACAGCAGTATTCTTCTAACAAACAAACAAAAAAAAAAGCCTGAAACTGAATGTGCATATTCAGAAGAATAGTATTCCTCAGACAAAATAATTTGATTGCAGCTGGCATGGAGTAAAGATTTAGCTTTGTACCTGTTTCTTTCTTCTTTGACATTGGGTAATTTTTTAAATTAACTTTTGGAATAACGTTCACTGTCAAAATGAGAATTGAATTATTTCAAAGATGAAAAATGCAAACTTCTGTTCGATGCACCGGTTTTCTCTGCAATTTTAATTATTTCATGTGTGATTCTTAAGCAATCCTGAAAATTTACCAAAACCCATTAATAATTTTATTTAATGAATATCAAAATTAACCGACCATGTAGAAAAACCATCTCATTCTTTTTGTATCGTATTGGTAATCTATAGACCTATACATAAAGCGAGCAATAAGGTTCATCAATTCAACAAAAACAATAAAATTAAAACGTCAGAGCTTGAAACATAAAATATCGGTTGGAAGAAGTAGCGAATCCATTTTTTAATGCAATTTGGAAAAAAAAACTTTTTACGTCCAGTATTGGTTATATCGAGGTCACTATCAGACAGATTGAAGTCAAACTAACTCAAAGCAAAACAATATCTCAAGCGGGTAGGGGGGGGGGGGGGGTTTTTTTTTCGCTTTGCTTGGAAACTTTTAAAGAGGTAATTAGCCTTTATTTCAAACAGCTGGGGATTTGAAACATCGGATTTGTGTCGATTAACTGGTAGATAAATCTCGATTGATTGAAGTTTTCAAGACCGAGTGATTTCCCTTAGTAGAGTGGTTTTGGCGTGAAGAGAGTAAGATTGGCGTGGGCGGGGATTACGCCTCATAGACTCTAGAGTGTTTCTGGCGGCCGCCAATCTGACTCTAGAGTCTGTCTGGTGTGAGAGTTATTCTGGCGTATTACACCAGCTGCTGGCTTATCGTAGTTGTTGCTCACCCAACAAAGTTTCTTTACAGCGACCTGTAATTGTCAAGCAAAAAGCGAGAGGCACGAGCTGGGCCGTGACCAGGGAAAGCATTGTCTTGTTCTATTCATCAGACAAGAAGGCAGGACAGGCCTGCACACCTATACTTTTGCTTTCTCGCCCCATCGTTACTGTCCGGGGAATCCCGGTGACATAATCACTTTCCGACTCGCCTTTCGCTGCTGCAGCCCTCTGGAATCATCTGCAGGTTGCTCTTTTGTTTGCAAGCCGTCAAAAAATTAAATAATTACTGAGGTACGATTACCGCTAAACGTTTCCAAAATTTAGTTTCACGAAACCTGAACGTATAATAATATTCTATTTTCTATGAGTAATCTTAGTCCACCCACTACAAAGGTAATAAGAGAGCCAAGAAGACTAACTTTTAATAATTAAAACCAATTACCAGTATATGTAATGAAGACAGCTGTCAACTAGGAGTAGGCTATCATCTTTTTGTTCCATTAGCTTCTCCCAACAAGAGATTGGGGTGCAATGAGCGGGCTTGCCCTATGCCTTGTGAGGGCAGTGATACTGACATGTTTATGATCAAAAAGTTCATGACTGAAAGAAGGCCATTTTCTTCAGAGCGTAATTCCAGGATTAAATTTACAAATTCGGAATGACACCTTTTTTTTCTTGTGACTATGTAACTCAGTTAGATGACAAAGTGAAACTATTGTGCGGACTCAGAATTTCAGTGTCTTTGAGGAGCGATTAGTGACCTAGATTATTTCCTCATGCAAATTATTCTTTGTCGAGATTATTATCAAAGTTCCTGATTTAATTCCATGTCAAGTTTTGCCAGTTGTATTGATCAAGATAATAACTTCTAAGTGTAGGCCAATATGATTTCAAAAGGCTCCTGATCAATCGAGCTCAACATCAACCGACAGAACTTGCAACATTTGTGGTAATGAACACAACAGACGATATCTTGCGGCAGTCATTTTGCGAAAGGAGCGTAGAAGAAAAATGAGAAATTAAGAGACTTGGACCTGAACCCCCACCGGGGACTCTGTCCCTGAACCCTGCTGGGGAGCCTACCTATCCTCCAGACCCCCTGCCAGTTGGGGATATGCCCAACCAATGCTCACATCCACGAGCCGCCTTTGTCTCATCTGTAGTTAACGCACAAAAAACGTGACATCACCAGATTTTTGGCTGATTAAAATGTCTAACTAAAACATTTTGTTTCGCATGCTTGATCAGGTTTAAATGGTGTTATAAAATGTCGCTTTGTAAATCCTTAAAACATCCTCGGGTTTTTTAAATATGCCTACATAAAATGACATGATCAAGAGAAACATATCTATATTTTTGTGGATTTTATTGACGCCCCACAAAAATGTGTATAGGCGTTACACGTTTGGACGTAGCTCAATTATAATAAGATAAACTGAATAATAGTTTTTGAAAATAATAAAAAAATTCAGAACAATACACAAACAGGCATATATTTTGATATTTTACGACTCAAACCTTCTTTTTGGACATAAATTAGATTCTGAAAAAGTTTGTAAAAAAACTAATACAATTTTTTTTGCTCTATGACTACACTTGTGAAGAAAACAAAGTGTATAATGAGGATATTGCCCCCCTGTATCTCCATTGGAGATGACCCGCCCCCCCTCCCTCTCGGAAACAGTCCCTTCCGAAGACCTTGATCCGGCCCTGTCTAGTGTTACATAAAGCACATAATTTTCTCACCTGATCTTATCTCTTCTCAGACTATTTTCATTGCTCTAAAGCCAGTTTTTGCGCATAACAATTTCTTTTACAATTTCTATTTATAGGAAATTATCTAAGCGTTACTTAATAACCAAAGTAAACATTTTTTTGCGTTGAAAAAAAAACAACAAAACTAAAATGATTCTTTCTCTTCTCAGTCCATTTCCATTGCTCTGAGGCCAGTTTTTGCGCATAACAATTTCTTTTACAATTTCTATCTATAGGAAATTATCTAAGCGTTACTTAATAACCAAAGTAAACATTTTTTTGCGTTGCAAAAAAAAAAAAACAAAACTAAAATGATTCTTTCTCTTCTCAGTCCCTTTCCATTGCTCTGAGGCCAGTTTTTGCACATGTTAATTTCTTTTACAATTTTCTATTTATAGTTAATTGCCTAAGCGCTACTTATTAACCAAAGTGAACATGTTTTTTTCGTGAACTAAGAAAAACTAAATTCTATCGAGAGGGCAAATCACGGCCGCTGAAGTCGCCTTGCCCCTGGTATAAAATAATAAGATAATCATATGTATATAGAACAAGGTCATATTCTGCTTTAATATATCCTCCTATGTCTTTGGATTTCTTTATTTTCCCAGTGTAATTTTTACCCTCCGCTCCATTGGCCACTCATAGAGGGTTCACGGGAGCTGTTCAGTAACAGAGCTTTTACAGGTTTATACAAAATCTAGTAGCATTAATTAGTATGGTACTGTTCTGTTAGGCCTATTGACATTGTTATTGACTGAATGTGCCCTAACATTTGATTACACTTGAGGAAAACCAAGAAACGTCTTCAATGCGAAATGGTAATAAGCATTTCTGGGAAATCCACAGGATGTGTCAATGAATATGTTATTCGCCCTCTCTCTATCTCCCTCCCTCCCCTCCCCTCCTCTCTCTCTCTCTCGCTCTCTCTCTTTCTTTCTCTCACTCTCTCTCTTTCTCTCTCTCCTTCTCTTTCTCTCTCTTTCATCTCTCTCTCTCTTTCTTTTCTATCTCTCTCTCTCTTTCTCTTTCTATCTCTCTCATTCGGTGGCACAGCGGATAGTGAATCTGCCCTGAGATCTACAGGGACCGTTCTATTGCGGATTCGAACCCCATAACCCGGCACCCTGGCCTGACGGAGAGCCTGAAAGTCTGAGATCACTAATTTGTGGATTGGCTATGACACAAAACCAAACCAAACCTTTCTTTCTTTCTCTCTATTTGTCTCTCTCTGCTGGCCCTGCCCAATCTCCAACTGATTTGACCTCACGTGCGCAAGCCACAAGTTGATTTTTTATTTTTATATCCAATTCTGTTTGTCAATTATATCAACTTAATGCATCATTGGCTACACAATAATATTATCCTTATTCATTGCCATAATTTTCCTGTAGAACAAAGGACTTAAAAAAAAAATTGTTCGCTTTAATTTAAAAAAATTTTTTTTTTTGGATGGGGTCGGCGGCGTATGACGTATTTTTTTTTAATTTTTTATTCATATCGTATAACTTACTAGATCATTAAACAAAAATCAAATTCCAATATGATTTTATATTTTTTTTATTGAAAACAAGCCAAGCCTTAACAAAAACACCTTGAAGGCGATAATTTGCCAGCCCGTGTGAAAATAAACAAAGAATTTCAAACTAATTTCAAAGCCTTTTTTATGTATCCATAATTCAATTAAGCGCAATTTGAAATAGACAAAAAAAAAAAAAAAACCAAAAAAAAAAAAAAAACCATTCGACCGAGACCAAACTTAATTCAAATAACCATTTAGACTCGTAATCGTTTATTGTGACTCTATTCGTTCGATTCCAAGAAGAATCGGTTTATTTTAAAACCTTTGACTTCAATCGATGGACCTGTAGCGTCTCTTCATTGTGGCACGAACCGCACAATACAAACAACATTCGATTCGTTCGATTCCAAAGAGCCGCAAGATTAATTTACAAGGTTCGATTCCAAAAAGATCGGTTTGGGCCACTCCCCTGGCTTGACAAACTGTTTTGAAAGAAAACTTGTTTGAAAACAATAATGTTCGTATTTATTTTGTGACCTCACAGGGTGAAGTCTGAACACTGAACTCGAGAACAATCCTGGACTAAAGAAAGGAAGCGAAGCATTTTATGCATGTCAGAATTATGCGAGAGAGGCACAGTTTTCAGCCCCCCCACAAAAAAAAAAAAACTAAAAGAGATAGAGAGAAAGGGAGGGAGGGAGGAGGGGGGGAAGAAAAAGAAAGAGAGAGAGAGAGAGAGAGAGCGAGAGAGAGAAGAAGAAAGAGAGAGCGAGAAAGAAAGAATGAGACAGAGAGATAGAGAGAGGAAGAAAGAGAGAGCGAGAAAGAAAGAATGAGAGAGAGAGAGAGAAAGAGAGAGAGAGGGAGAGGAAGAAAGAGAGAGCGAGAAAGAAAGAAAGAGAGAGAGAGAGGAAGAAAGAGAGAGCGAGAAAGAAAGAATGAGGGAGAGAGAGAGGAAGAAAGAGAGAGAGAGAGAGCGAGAGAGAGAGGAAGAAAGAGAGAGCGAGAAAGAAAGAATGAGACAGAGAGATAGAGAGAGGAAGAAAGAGAGAGCGAGAAAGAATGAGAGAGAGAGAGAAAAAGAGAGAGAGGGAGAGGAAGAAAGAGAGAGCGAGAAAGAAAGAAAGAGAGAGAGAGAGAAAGAGAGAGAGAGGGAAAGGAAGAAAGAGAGAGAGAGAAAGAGAGAGAGAGATTAAAAAAAAAACAGGCCTGGTCGTTCTTGACAATCCAAAAATTTATATGCATTTTTTTTCAATCTGTGCTAGATTTGCATCGATGCCCTAAGTAGCAAGTCCGGTGCACTGAGGGGCTAAGATTGAGGGCTTCATCTAGCACAAGGATAGCGTTTGATGAAGACGACCATAGTAATACATACAGGTTTAATACAGAAGCTGTTTGTATTGTCAAATGAGGCAGATTGCGCCTCCCGTTACGGTAGTAATTACGACCCTCTTCTTCTTTAGATACCTTGTCTACAACAGACATTTAGCGATCATGTTTCTCCACTCAAACCTATTCTCAGTTAATCTTATCAAGTTGTTATTGCTACCCTTGCCTATTGCCCATGACTTTAAGACTTTCAATACAAGTTATTCTCTGTCTACCTCTACTACGTTTGTAATAATGATAGAATAGTAACTACGATAGATTATGTCTAATGGACTCGTATGATGGGTCTTGGTTTGTGTCTCACAACTTGACCACCTCTGGGCTGTCTCAGGAATTTTGGCACTCGTCGGGCTGGGCGACTGAAGGGGGCTCGAACCCGTCACAGACAGGTTTCTGTAGGGTTCAAATAATCCATTTTGAAATGAAATACAAGGCTGTCAAGGCATATACTCTTGCAAAGAGTTTTCAATGAAAATAGATAAAAAGATAGATAGAGAGATGGGGAGATAGACAGACAGACAACAGATAGATAGAGAGATGGGGAGATAGACAGACAGACAACACATAAATAGATAGATAGATAGATAGATAGATAGATAGACAGATAGATGGCGGTATAAACATAATGATATATAACTATTGACAGGCGGGGGGAGGCCTGCACTATAGATCGGGTCAAGGAATGAAAGAAAGTGAAAGACTAAACTAAAGTTTTGGAAAGAGAAAGAAGAAGAAAAAAAGAATAGAGATCGACACACAATGAGCAGTTGAGAATTACTTTACTCAAGCATTGCATGGTGGAAGAGGTTAAAATAAGAATAATTTTATATGCTGCGCTCAGCCCAATGGGGTACAAAAAGACTGAAAATACAGTGGTCGATAAGTCGTGAGAAACAAATAAAAGCTCTGATTCTCTTATTTGTCTGTCCCCTCCTCTCTTACTCCACCATCCCCCCCCCTTTTTCCCCTTCACCGCTCTTTCTCTCTCTCTCTCTCTGTCTCTCTCTTTCTCTCTTTTTCTTTCCCCAACGCTCTCTCTTCCTTCTTATCTCTCTTTCTGTCTCTCTCTTTTATCTCCGCTCACTTTTCTGTTTTGCAAATCTGAGCCTCCCTATTTTTTTCCTGACCCCTTCGCTTCAGAGAATTGCAGCGGGTCAAACAGGATACTTATTTCCCTCGAAATTGCTCTCAGCTCATAAAACATTCAGACTTATTGATAACCGATTGTGCAACTGATGTCCAAGGAATAGATAATTTTTTTACAGTGCATCATGGTGTCCGATTACCGCCGATCAATTTATGGATCGTGTCAGTGATCGATTGGTGGATTTGCAAGAATTCCCAATGCATTGTCTGTGTTGTTGGAAAAAAAAAAATCAGTCCTGATGTGCTTGGATCTAAATCTGGGCGGTTAGCTCATAATGCAAACAATGCTATCGCCGAATCTGACATCTTTTGTTCGGACGCAGTGTTGGTTGTTGGCTGGCTGGAATTTTATCGCTCATCATAAAAAAAGTCTATGATTTTTAAAAGAATTTAGTCTTTAGAACCACAAAGAGGCATTGATGATTTTATTGTTTCTTGCAGCCTTTCAGCTTGTGATTATCTCCGGCCTTTTGTTATTTTTTGTCCCTGGTGGGTATTGAGAAATACCGGGTACAGCAGACTATTGTACTAGTGACGTACACGTTAGCTCAGCGTGCTGTGCGCATGGTCGGCGGATGGGCCGTAAACACTTCCTGTGCGGAGAACTAATTGTGCAAGGGCAGAATCACTACGCGTTTTCTGCAATAGGTCATCATCAGGTACCTTGTCTGGAACAGACATTGGCGATCATATTCCTTCACTCAAACCTATTCTCAATTAACCTTAGAATAAAAGAGTACAGCCACCAATTCAAACTTATTCAAACAAATTAAACAACACAAAGTAATCGTGAATTAAGATGGTTGATGGTATGATCTTATAATGTTAGGCTTATATTTTATGTCATGCTCGTTTCCCTAGTCAGTATCTACGGCGTTTTTTTTTTTGTGATCGTCATTTTTTTACTTGATAAAGCCTTAAGGGCGAATCGGTGTCACGTATACTTTGTGTTGATTTATCTGTTTTTATAAGTTTGAGTTGGTGGTTGTACTCTTTTACTATATTTATTACATTTCCTTCAACCATCTTTGCATCTTCAGGATCCTTCAACTTATTTATATGTTTCTGGGAGTGCGGTATTTGTATATGTTTTCTTACTTCAGTTAACCTTATAAAGTTGGTATTGCTACCCTTGCCTTTTTCCCATGACTTAAGATTTCAATAATAATTATTCTCTGTCTACCTCTACTGCTTTTGCCTTCAATCTTTCCAGTGATTGCTAAGTGTTCTAAACCCTTGTGACGGCACATATGGCCTAAAAACTGTAGTTGCCTCTGTCATATGGTGATCGCTCGAGATTAGTCTCTTTCAGTACCAATTCATCTGACTTTTTTTCTGTTCATGATATCCTCATCATTCTTTTCATAAGCTACATCTCTACTGCTTATAGTTTTTTCTCTATTTCCCAGCATACAAAAGTGCTGACCATACATATGTTTTAATTACCCTTATTTTGGTTTTGATACTTATGTTTCTATTTGCCAGTATTGGCTTCATTTTCTGAAACGTATCTTTGGCCATGGCTATTCTTTTACTTATTTCACTTGTGCATCTGCAAAAGTTATCCGGTGAAAAAAAAAAAGTTCCTAAACATCGGCGAGAGGAAGTGGGAGGCGACAGCCACTTGAGCAGTCGGCCTGGACGCTACAGGGCTCTGTCTACATGTCATGTTCCAAGAGAAACTTGCCTAACACCAGCACGGAGGGAAAATAACAAGGCGAAATGCTGCTGGCCAGTGAAATAGACAAACGTTTAATGCTGGGTCGTGATTTATATTTTTTTTATTCATGGATGAATACATATTCAACGCATTTATTCATAGACCATTGAATAATGAATGAACAAAATTAATGGAAATTTTCTCAGTGGCCTGAGTGTTCATAGCAAAACTGATTATTTTTTTTTTTTTTTTTGGGGGGGGGGGGGGGGCTGAGGTGAAGAAACCTAGCACCTAGCAGAAGTAGATGGGAGGCCTCAGGCCTGGCATTATTTTGCGACCTTGGATTATCAAACTTCGCATGTCTTTTGCTCCCTTTAAAAAGAAATATTTGAGTCTTTTATTTCAAACAGTCCGTAAGCAAGTTTTACAAGAGGCTAATACAAAAGACTAAAGTATGCATAGTTAACAAAATGAATAGAGCAATATTTAATACACTAGATCTTTATACAATAATTATAGATAAAAAAATCAATTCAAAAGAAACTGAACCAAGTTACAGATAAGATATTATACATCAAATATATAAAGTTATAGGAAAGAAGAAAAAATGCTTCCAAAGTATACACTAAAAGTAACAGTTAAAAAAGCATGAGTAAAACAATTTAAGACATTTTAGCAATCATACACACCTTGTATGGAAAGAAGTGGACTGACTGGGGTCATAAGTTAGGTCTAGTGCTCATAAGCCGCCATTGAATCATTTGCCGCTATTGAATATTTACTCGCCATTGAATCTTTATTCGTCGTTGAATCTTTATTCGTCATTGAATATTTATTCATCATTGAATATGCATGGATGAATATGCAGTCGCCTGAATGGGTTATAAGTTACATTTAAAGCTATTATTAATATTTTCTTTTTAAAATATAATTTTTTAAAAAGTATATTTATTCAAAATATATTCAATATTTAGCCTGGAATTATTCACGGCTATAATATTCATGAATGAATGAACAAACTTGAATATTCACCACGACACTACCAACGTTGACTTCCATCTCAGACAGAGACTTTCTCACCGTATTGGTCTAACCAATCGTTGATATCGTTTATAATCTTACTCAATCGTGTGGCCAAAGCTTTTGCTAGCATTTTGTACTAGGATTTTGTTAAGTTGATAGGACACCTATTTCCCAAGCCATCTTTTGTACATCTTTGCCTCTGTGTAATAATCTTACCATACCTTTTCTTTTAATCGTGGTTTGATAACGAGTATGATTCTAGCAGATACTATATTGCTTCCTTTATCGCCATCTTTAGCCCATATGACCCTGGCTCTTGTATGTGCGCGCTGTGTTTCTTATAGTAACGCTATCTCTATGTCTTTTTCTATTCTGTGGATTTTGTCCCCTATATCCATCTTGTGTACGCCGATTGCAAGGGCTCTTTCAAGCTCATTTAGTTTAACTAGCCAAACCCATTGCTGATTTGTATTATTTCACTTATTTTCAAAGATAGTCTCAAGAAAACAAAAGTTGCGCACCAAATATTTAATGCTGGTTTTCCCCTTTAGCTTTAACTTGCGGCGTACAAAGTTCCGAAATATTATTGCTATTAAAATGTCTACCGGCAATATATTTTGTTTCGCCAGCTTAATAAGGTTTAAATAGGGTTATAAAATGTCGTTTTGTAAATCGGTAAATCAACTTCGGGATTTTAAAATAATATGCGCAATCAAAATGGCATGATTTAGAGTAAAATATTTATATTTTTTTGGATTCCATTGACGCCCCACAAAAATTTGTGTAGGCATTACACGTTTGAGCTTAGCTCCATTATAATGAGATTCGGTTTCTTTTTTTTTTCCTTTTTACTTTTTCACAGAACTGCCAAATCTTCCGTATTGCCGACTCATTGCCTTAATGCCACTGCTGTGATGATAATCTCTCACCTTTGATAAGGGATTTAGACCTTTAAGCCTTATCGAAATAGTTATTGATTATTTTACAGAGGAGCGGTCGCTTGGTATTGGTGTTATCGGCGCAAGTTTGAAGGCTGCACAATCAAAGGTTGCACGAATTTCCTTGTGATCCGAAAAGCCAAAATAGTGCAAACTTGATGCCGATTGCTTTGGTGGCAATTTTTCTCCAATCAAGATATAACCCAACTGTCGGGTTATTACAGCAGGGTGTCTCTTACTCCATATGTATTTTCCTCTTGTTCTTGATGTTGTTGTCTCCAAATGTCTGTCAGTTGAAGTTTGATTGTTGTTTTCAAATGTCTGTCAGTTGAAGTTAAGCTAAGAACGTATTAAGTTTCGTAACCGTTGTATCTGGACGCTCATTCCTTGATATTACATCTAGTTTATTGTCAATACGGTATTGAAACACCCGTAGACAAAATAACACTCTTCCTAGCCCCTCAGATCCAACTACTGCTTTTATTTTCTGGATTTTTTTTTTTTGGCTGATATAAATGCTACTTTTTTTCCTTGTTCTCCACAATGGCTATAAATCTTGTCAAGTGTAGTCTAACTTCGTTTGTCATTTTTACTGTAAAGATCAATATTCTGGCATTTCTGAAGGAAAGCTTTTCCCAGTATTTTCTTATCTCAAGGCTTTATCTGACAAGGTTATGATTTCTTTACTTCTTTCCTTTCCGGGTGTCAAAGAAAAACAAATTCTTTTTCTGACTGACCGATTATATTTCTTTGTGGATAGCTCTCTTGCAAAACAGCGAGTGCAACCCTTCCTTTTTTTTCAAAATCAATTTAAGAATAGATTTTTTTTATTAGAGTTGCTCCGATCTTGAACATTCCAGGAAAAAAAAAAACTTTATCTTATTGTCTGCCATGCTGAGTTATGAAACCCAGTTATTTCTGCTTCATTTTTTTATTCTAATGTTTGGACTTCATACTTTGTGTATACGTGTGGGATGGCCTGTATCAGTAGTTGGTGAGTCTGGTTGAAATCTTCTGTTGTTCAGTGATCGAGCCATTATGAAATATTTTGTGATGTTACTGCGTGGGCTTTCTTTAGTTTTCCTTCTGCACCTTGTGTCTGTTGCCACCTCAGGAGGTAGGGCAATCTGACAGTCCATTTCGTCTTCTTGGCTTCTGTTTGCTTCATTTTCATTGTTTCTAAATTATTATTATTATTTTTTTTTCTGTATTTCTCATCCATTTTTGCAGTTTGTTTTTATTTTCTCTCTTGTACTCCGTTATTCCGATGGTTTACAGTTATTTTTATTATCGTTTCTCTCATTTTAGTTTGAGCTGTTTTTACCATTAGGTCTTTTTTTTCTGGCTATTTGCATTCCTCATCAACTTTTTTGGTTTTTTCTCTCAATATTGGCCTCTCTCCTNNNCCCCCCCCCCCCCCCCCCAACACACACACTTCTCAGTTTTTTGCCCGGCAGTGGGCGACTGTCTATCCTGGAAGTTTGTTTCTAATGTAAGTTCAATTTTTCCAACACTTGCACTCATTTTTTTTTCAAATAATAATTAATCAACGAGGATAATATTTTTCAGCTTCATCAGACACTGACATCGTCTCAGTCCTGGATTTCTGAAACTACCCTCTTTAGTTACTGCTACTTGGAGGTGGCTAGCCCTGGTATGGAAATCCTTCCACAGATGGGCCTTGAGTAACAACTAAATTAGAAACTTAACATAATCAGATAAAAATGAAGTGATTGATCGCAGTAGGCACATACAGAAAATCATGTCTCACTTGAAGGTTATGAAATAGCCCAAGCCAAAATGGGTAGACAAGACAAACTCAAATCAATGGCGCACTGAACACTGAAAACACACCGGATCTCACACACTGATCCTGAATCTCAAACTATAGCTCCAAAAATCATCCAGAAAACATAAATAAATAAATAAATAAATAAATAAATAAATAAATAAATAAAAACAAAAACAATGCAAGAAAAGAGAGCTAACCAAATTAATCACCACGCACAATCCACAAGATAGTCAAAAAAAAAAAAGATCGGTAGGGTTTAGAAATGTAAAGGAGCCAACGAAAGCGGCAGGTCATCGACAGGGTCATACCAGAAATACCATTTCTTCTACTTTCAATTTTATGTCATGTAAAACTTTTGAACCACAGAATGACTTCAAACTTTGTAGGAAAGATTAGCCGTGGCATAAGGGCTCAATGTTTCTGTCTATAAGTCCGAATTCTACTTCCTTCTAGTTTTTGTTCTATTATTACTCAAAATATAACTCAAAATTTTATCATCAGCCATGTTACTAACATTTGAAATGTATAAATTACCTGTTTATGATTGTTTATTTTATTTATTTATTTTTTTTTACATGAAGGCCATAGCAATACACTAATCAATGGCTTTCATTCTGGGCTGTATTGGAACCGAATCATGGTCTAGACCTAGATAGGCCTGGTTAATCCTACAGATCTAGATTCAAGGCCTTACTATAGCTTTACATCCACGAGAATCTAGATCTTAACTAGCAGAAATTCATTACATAAATCGTTCAGGAGTTTTACGAAGCATAAAATTCAAAGCACACAAATATATAAAGTATAGATAAGGAAATACCTCGGCATCTCATTTTATTTCATGCTCTAGATTCTAGGGTTGCCTTAGATCTAAATTTAATGTTTAAAACGGCTCTCGGCATCCATATATTTACAGATGATTTTTTTTCAAGCAGAACTGTGTTGTAGAGTCGTGCACCTTATTCTCATCCAATCACTGTATACTTTTTTCTTACTTTTTGCATTGCCCAGCGCCTATAAGTGTCTGTTTTTATGTGAAACAAAGCATTGGTTCCACCGGTGCCTCCAATGGTGCGAGGTTTGTGTAGCGATCGGAATACCACTGTAAAGATTACAGTTAAAAGATAAAAGTAGAAGATATGACATGTCAGTTTTTGACATTTTGTATTAATTTGATCTTTTATACATTAGTTTAATTTTTTAAAGACACTCCCTACCATTTTCTAAAATCTGTAGGCCTGCTTATCTTTAAGATCTCGGTGGGAGCAAAAGGGCATTGTAAGAATGAAAAGTAGTGAAGAGTCGAAGGGACACGAACAAACTAAAGAAATGTTCGCGACGAAGCAGTAACCAAATCTGTTTGTGGACTTTAGCGAAACATGAAATTATAAGAAGGGGAATAATCTTTAGATATTGGGCAGTACAAACAGTTCTAGGCAGCATGGCGTGCTTATCTTCAGATTTTAGACTTAAAAAACGTTTAAAATCTCTTTAGGCATTTAAAAGATCGGGAAAAATTTATAGCTCGCTTATTTCAGTGGATTTATTTTGCTTTGCATCTTAAATCGGTGGGATTTTGACTGGACTAGATCGAGACGAGCCTCTATAAATCATTTGTCTGCACTAAAAAAATATTTTTTTTCCCAAGTTCCATTGAAATCTTCTTTTGTCAAGAGAAGTCACCGGGCGTGGATGGTTCAGTTGTTAGCGACATTACTCTTAAATTGCATGTGGCGGATTCGAACCCTTCATCGGTGCCTTAGTAAATAAACCCCAAAAAGTGTGTTGTCACCCAGAACGGAGCTGGGTATGATATACCCTGTGCTGCCAGCCAGAAAGGAGCAGGCTATAAAATGCACATTGATTACATCGTTAAAAAGGTATAAATTAAAGACATTAATATCAGTCTGTCTTGCTAAATTGGCCGGATACAGCAACCGAGATTGTTTTGGCGACACCATTTTCTTGTTGCTACAACACGTTCCTTTTGGTTTCCGAACGTTGCGCACCAAAGACACTTTTCCACGCTCCTCTGCTGCAATAAAATACGCCAATACGCCGCTCAACATGCACCAACAAATCTCATAGTTTCCCACAGAAAACAAGACAAAAAATGATTAACATAAAACAGAAGAAGATTGCCGAATCAACAAAACCTACAGCGATTTTTATTCGATATTTATTGATCAAATTACGGACCCCAAGAAGGCATGTGACGATACATTTAGCCGAGACTGAAACTGAAACTAAAAAAAAAAAAAAAATCCACCCTGCCCAGCCCCGCACCGCTGTTTTCTTTCCTCCCTCCTTCTGGAAAAGAAAGCAATCGATTCCGAGGCTAGACAAAATATTTTCGCTTGATTTAACGAGCCTTCGACTAAACATCACATGACTTGAAGATATGGATTCGTAAACGCGACGAGATAATAGAATCTAACTTGCTGTATAGGGCGAGGAAGAATATAAATGAGAGCTGATTGTTTTTAAAGGTGAGCATTTCCAATCATAATGATATGAAAAAAGCTCGTTGAAAAGCAAGGACAGAGGACGAAATAAAGTGGAATAAGTTTTCTGTCAAATAATACACGATGTTTAGAAAGTTCTATGCAGAAGATATCGAACACAGATTCGCAATTCCATTTCTTACTCTCAAAACCAACGGAATCATGATGTAAAGGTCAGAGGTCATGGAAAAAACGTAACAAACTAAATTGTCCGATTGGATTTCTTTCTCCCTTCACTCTTTACAATTTCTTTCTTTCCAACCAGACTGGTTAAATTAGCAGACAAACCCAGCTGTCTGTAATGGCAAACTGCGTGTGGTAAGATCTGCTTGAGGAGTCTATACTGGAAACATTTACCTTCGTTAAAATACGAAAAGGTTTTTTTTTTCAGTCAAAATTAAAAAAAAAAAAAAGATTTGTATTTGGCCAATATAGGCTGGATAATTTTGGTTGCCTGACTGTCTGGTTAAAAAAACCAAAAAGAACAAAAAAAAAAAAAACAAAAAGAAAAACAACTAAAGCCGCTGGTGAAGCTACTTTTGACAAACTAATGGAAAGAGATTGTCTCCTGTTGGGAGTTCTGTAGTCAGAAATGGTTTGCTATTTGTTTGTACCTTATCTAACAGGTTCATCCTCATGATGGGGTTAAAAATCCTGAGATCACTTGTATAGTAACCAAAATCTGCTGCGCATAATCCAAACGATGAAAACAGGGAATTTTCGTTAGGTCTAAATTGAAAAAAAAAAAAAAATTCCTTTTTTCCGCTTGGATCTCGATTTGATGAAAGAAAGGATCTCAATGCAGAAAGGGCAAGTAGCGACAGATCTGTGGTATGTTTGAATCAAACAGTTTTTTTTGTGGTTATGATCTTAGGTATTTGAAACCCAGGAAACCTGTTAGAGGTTACAGGTTAGAGAATGTCTCTACAGGTCTCAGACCGAATAACACTTTACTTCAGCATCAAACAATGGCTTGCGAGTCCGCCCTGAGATCTGCAGGGACCCTTCTGTCGCGGGTTCGAGCCCCGCTACCGGCGCCCTGGCCTGACGGAGGGCCTGAAAGCCTGAGATCACCTTGTTGTGGACTGGCTATATACAAAAAACTCAAACCTTCAGCATCAAATTCGTAATGCTCCACTCCGACTCCAATCCCAACGGTATGTTGCCTTGGGAGGCGAACCGTGGAGAGAGTAGAAGCCACAACGTGAGTGTGTGTGTGTGTGTGTGTGTGTGTGTGTTTGTGTGTGTTTGGTTTTTGTTAAAACTGGAAATAATAATCTCGGCAAAGACAAAAATCGATACCGATCGATATAAAAAAAGGGCCGAGAACTAACCCCCGAATTGAGAAGGAACTTGAGGCTAGAGTTACACTAACAATGAGAGTCCACCAAAATCATGTACGTACAAGAACTGAGGCCATGCCGGACATGCGAGAAGCCCAATAAGGATTTTCTAAGAACGTCACGCTTGAAAGCCTGAAAGCTCTCTAACATCTTCTTTTTCAAGATTTCTCGCTTCATTTCCCTTTGTTTGGGATAGATCACTCTGGCGGGGCTTGTCCAATATGATTGAAAGCTGTGATATGTCAATACAGATTTACACAGGCACTTCCTGGTTCAGTTCGGGTCACACAAACACTTTGGGATTTCTCTCTGTTG
>BLXT01002115.1:307860-313654 GCA_019648995.1 Plakobranchus ocellatus | reverse complement strand
CAGAATCAATGCAAAATCATAGAGACAAGCTAGGCTGTCGTAACACTTACAAATGTTCAAAACTGCTTTATCATTCCGCATTAGATTGGTTGAAAGTCAGTGACTTCCCTGTATCCAGCTGTTCTGTAATTCTTGTTTTTATTCTCTTTCTTTCTCTCTGCTGCTGCCTCTGTCTTTCTCCTCTCTCTCTCTCTCTCTCTCTCTCTCTCTCTCTCTCTCTCTCTCTCTCTCTCTCTCTCTCTTTTCCCTAAAAAACAATTGTTCAAACGTTTTGTTCCTCCGCAGACATCAATGAATGCGAGTATGACCATCTGAATCAGTGCAGCTTCAAGGATGGTTGCACCAACACTGTCGGCAGTTTTCAATGTTCTTGCCCTGTTGGATCCATGCTTGATAAAGATGGCAGAAACTGTATCAGTCAGTATCCCTAACTGTTCATGGGCTACTCTCAGTCTTTACTCACATCTTTTATTTTCATTTACATCTGAAACAGACCTAGATAGCTCTTTCCACCATTTAGAGATCAAAAGGATTTAGATCATACTTTTCAGTTTAGAGATCTAATAGATTTAGAGCCCCTGGTCTAATCTAGTTCAGAGATCAAAGGTCATCCTTTTTAGTTTAGATATTAAAGTGATCAATATCCCCCAGTTAAATCTTAAGATCAGAATAATCTAACTTTACATTAGACAATCAACTTAAGATATCTACGTAGACCTGCTTTATTTTAAAGAATTAGCTGAATTTTTCTTAGCCCTGTCATCATATTTCCACGATAAACTTTGTTAAGACAAAAATAACCCCAAAGCCAATTTTGTTCATACCTCTCAACAATATAGCATTTCCTTGTACCAGTTATTAGAGATATATTATTTTATTACTCTAAAAGTTTGTTAACAATTCATTACAATACTCAGGGAAAGAGCAAAAAGTTATATGAAGAAATTAGATTTGGTGTACACCCAGTTTTTTTAAAACTGATTAAGAATTTAGAATTTGTCAATCTGCTTACTTTTGTTTACCTTTCTTTATTTTATGTCTTTTGTGTTCAGCTTATTATTCTACATTATCATAGCATTGTTTACTTAACTCTCTCACCTATATATCTCCAGCATGTCGCTTTTACACCTAAACTCAACGTTGCCGATACATTGCAGATCTAAAATAATTTTCTTTGCATTTCTTTAGGGGTTCCTAAAAATTCAGGTAGTAAACTGCTCAGTTCAGCTAAGGGTGAAAGGATTAAAGCTCAAAGTATAATTTCTTTTAATAATAATTTATAAATATTTTTTTTAACTTTAAAATGTTTATGATTCCCTGTATTTCAGCTTGTGGCAGAGGAACATGGGGTCAGGACTGCATGAACAGTTGTCAGTGTGATACTGCTGGAGCAAGCACCTGTGACGTGAAGACTGGCTGTGTGTGTAACTCAGGGTTTAGAGGTAAAGCCTGGCTTCTTTCTTCTTCCTCTTCTTCTTCTTTGTGTTTTTGCAATGTTGGCGGGTCACATTTGCAGTCTGGCCGTTTTAGCAAATTCAGCTGTTTGGGTCTGGTCTTTCGTAGTGCCATACAACTTTGCTCTGAGGGTTTCTTACTGATATTCAGTTTTATGTTGAGCCTTTATTTTATTCCCCTCCCCCCTCCAACCCTTTAAGAGCAAAAAGGTACAGCATGGTGGAGTGGAAAACTTTTAACCTATTGAGTACATAAGGATAGAGGATTTACGCATACCAAAGCAATCAGCCATTGGAATATACAGCCCTTCAAGCAACAAGAATACATTCTTGCTCTCCTCGACTTGCATTTCCATTATCTTGCGGATTTCACAGATTTTTATATATTTTTCTGAACCAATTATATTTTGATCCAAGTAATAAAGCATTCAAGCTTTTACTTTGATTTAGGCAAATTTTTGTTTTAAAGGGGTTTACAACAAAAACACAGTCAGGCTCTACCAAACTTTTTGATTTAACCACTAATTTCTATTTGATTATTTTTAGTTTAGAAACAATTCTCCTGAAATCAAAATTTGCTAAATTTTATACGCAGCTTTTAAAGCAAATCAACACCTAAACACAATGTAAATAATTACAACATATAAAAATCGCACGTCAGGTTTTGCTTACATGATGAATTTTACAATATTCACCTTTAACATCATTGATTAATTTTGTTGTTAAATGAATTTTTTTTTTGTTCATTTGGTGAAGCTTAATGCAAATTTTGGCTTCTCCTTACTTGTGCATACTACTTACCTTTAGCATTTTTTGGGGGGCAACTTTACTGCTTAAATGAACGTTTCCCTTTATTTGTGGTGTCTGGTACTGTAACAACAGAGCCTGTTTTTCCTAGAGTTTCCTTTTGTACTTGCAAGTATTTCAGACAAATTTTTTCCCTGTGCACAGAACATTTTTGAAGCAACAATGAAAATAAGTACTTTTGCACTCGAGCATTTTAAAAAAGCCTTTTAGAACTTTTTATTAGCTCAAAAAAACTAACAAAATTAGAATCATCAAACCCATATCTATTGATAGATCTGGGATAGATACATAAGCGTCTTTTTGTACTATTAGATACATAGGTGTCTTTTTTGTAGTAATAGATACATAAGTGTCTTTTTGTAGCACTAGATAAATAAGTGTCTTTTTGTAGTACTAGATACATAAGTGTCTTTTTGTTCTTTAAATGTGTAAATCATGTGCTGTGAATTCCATATGTCCAAAATGGCATCTATGATTGATCTAACCCAGGGTGCCCAAGAGTTTGTTGTAACTTGGTTATTTTAGGACTGTTAGTGGCTAATCTTGAGCCATTATTAATTAAAATCATAAGGCAGAGGCAACTACAATTTTAAGGACACATTTGCCGACACAAGAGGTTAGAACATTTAGCAATCTCTGTACAGATTGAAGGCAAATGCAGTAGAGGTGGCCAGAGAATGACTATTATTGAAAGTCTTAACTTATTGGCAGTAGGTGATGGCGGTAACAACTCGTTGAGTTTAATTGAAAATAGGTTTGAGTGGAGGAACATGATCGTCAATGTCTATTCCAGACAAGGCACCTAAAGAAATGGTGGTGCAGTGGCTAGCAAAGTGTCTGTAGCAAGTTGGAGTCTACCATCAAAGCCTGGCGTATAAAAAGACTAAGGAGGCTGAGATTGCCTAACACTGGACGTTCTATGTGATACAAAATGATTGGATTGCTTGTTGCCTTTTATTCCCTGCAGGCACTCACTGTGAGGAAGACATAGATGAATGCGCCAGTGGCGCCCTCACCTGCCCAGAGCTAGAGAGATGCGTGAACACACGAGGCAGCGCCGAGTGCCAGTGTATCGAGGGATACAGCGTAGTCCTTGGGACTTGCACAGGTTCGATCGTGGGTGGTGGACAAAAGTTTTGTGTTAAGGCAGTTCATTATAGACGGGGTACAACTTGGTCATCATGCGTTTATACGTCACTCTAATGCAGAACATCCCATAAACCTGTACTAATCATGTCTTGATCTATTATGAAAGTGGTATCATCCATGTGTATACGGTAATCTTGTGGACACATTATACATACTAGCCAAACCCATTTCTAATTTTCATCATTTTTCCTTTAGTTTAGAAGTATTGTTTCGCATGCTTAATGGGTTTCAAGCAAAGTTTTAAAATGTTCTGTAAATGCATAAAAATAAATCAGGAATAAAAAAAAAAAAACTACTCAAATTAGAGTCAAAGATCAAGGGGCTGTCTACCAAATATAGATTGGGTCTAGATCTTGGAATCGAGATCCATAAAATCACTCAATCATATTCAGGTGTAACTGTTTCACTCTAGATCTGGAAATCAACCCTGATGGAGCCCCATGTGTAATTTACGCAGAAAAAAACGTGACATCACCTGATTTGTGACTGATAAAAATGTCTACCTCCAATATTATTTGTTTCACATACTTAATAAGGTTTGATTATTGTTATGAAATGTCATATTGTAAATCCGTAAAACAACTTTGTGATTTTAAAATATGTCCACATAAAATGGCATGATCGTGAGTAACATATCTATATTTTTGTAGTATTTTATCGATGCTCAATAAAAATTTGTATAGGCATCAACATGTTTGAGCTAAGCTCCATTACAATGAAATTATTGAGGTGTGAAGTGCAACTCGAAAAAAGCAAGCTTCTGAAATATTCGATCATCTGGCGTTTTTAATATTGATGTAAAACTCATGACACTGTCATGAGCCCCTTTTTTGAAGAATATATCTAATTTTGGCCTTTTTGAAAGTAACATGATGCAATTTTCCCCATCAGATATCGATGAGTGCGCCATTGTGACAAACAATGACTGTGATCAGAGATGTATCAACTTTGTGGGTGGCTTTCAGTGTGCCTGCAATGCTGGCTATGAGAGGGGAGATAACTGCACAGGTTAGTGCCTGGTCGTGACAATAGCCGTGATAGGGACCATAACAGCCTATACATTAATGCAAAATTGAGCAATTGCATTTGAAAAGTATAGACCAAAATACCTCTTCCAACAAACATTGGGATTAGATTGGAGTGCTAGAGCTTTTCTTTTTTTTGTTAGAATATTAATATTGTAGAGCTAGACGATAATGTCTGTTAGTGGCATGATATAAAGTTGTTATAGTCTTGTTTTGGGACTGAGTCACTTGAATAATGCCACTCTTTCACAACACGTTTTAGCGTTAATGGTAATCTGCTACTCAGTGTCTTACCACGGCAATTTAACTGCTTGTGTGTATTGGCAGTATAAGGACCTCGAAAAAACCTGATCTGTCAGATAGAGTTGTATCATTATTCCAAAATAGTTGAAAGAAATGGATAGCTCTTTGAACTTCTTGCTGATTATCCACACCAAGACAAGATTGTATGAATATGAAGACTGATTGACTTTTATTTCAACACAGTTACAAAATAGGCGCAAGGCTCTTTTCATTTGGCCGTTAATAATACAGAATTAAAATCACAAATTAATATCAACGTCACAAGGTCAAAATTGTATTTTGGAATACGAGGGAAAAATAATGACTCAAACTAAGCAACACATGTTTGGAGAAGTACAGAAAAAAGTTATGGATCAACAACAGATTAATATTTAAATTAAAATGAATTTATCAGAGTGGAATATTTCATCACCTAATATTTTACAAAGAAAGGCTATTCGTTAAAAAAAAAAAAGAGACAGAGAAACCGAAAGAGTGGTGAACAAGACATTCATTCCAATGACAGCAATGATGTGCGAATTCTAAAGTTCCTACAGGTGTGCTTGCTCTGCCGAAGACACTAACTAGATGAAAATCATAACCCATATAAACCTGTTGTTGTCCTGTTGCTCACCCAGACATAGACGAATGCACCCGAGGCCTGTCGGAGTGTGAGCAAGGATGTGAGAACACTGAGGGTTCCTACAGATGTACCTGCCCTGATGGTCTCAAGCTTGCCTTGGACAGCCTGACTTGTGTTGGTGAGCCATAACTCTCTTTGTTTGATGTACAATTCTCAACAGCCAGGCATGTCCCTTCTCTGGTTTTAACTAGACTTGCGTCTTTTTTGCAAAATTCTGGCTCCTCTTTTTTTTGTGTGTGTAAAGGGAATTTTGGTTCAACAACTAATTAATATTGTTTTCAGCTGTCAAGGTGGGGTTTTTTTTATTTCCTGCTCTTCTCCTCAGCATTATTGCCATGGTATTGTTTGTTTGCTTTCTAGTATGTATGCAGGATTGTTTTCAGTGTTCAGAATCACGCAAATTGTTCAGGTTTTGTTGTTTTTTTTTTTGTCAA
>BLXT01002115.1:302860-305360 GCA_019648995.1 Plakobranchus ocellatus | reverse complement strand
CCAGTTTAGTTGGGTGGGGCGGTAGCTCATCTGGTAGGGCGGTTGGCCACCAAGTATGAAGTCTGGGTTCAAATCCCAGTCTGGACCAAGTCAATTTTTTATTGCTCCCCTGTGCTCGCCAGTACTAAATGGGTAGCTGGGTCTCTTAAGATCCGGCGAAAGTAAAGGCGGCGAGGAAAGCAATGGCAAACTACCTCATAATGTCGTATGCCAAGAGCAATCAGGACCCTACTCCTGGTACCCCGATGCTTGGACTAAGCATGGGACCCACTTTACTTTTACCAGTGTAATTGAGTCAAATGGTGGAAATAACAAGATCTATGGATTTGTTTTATTTTATTGGTTTAATTAAAAAACAATGTTTTCTTAATAACAAGATCTATGGATTGGTTTTATTTTATTGGTTTGTTTTTAAAAAAATGTTTTCTTATTATGACCTCTGTATATGAGACATGGGTCAGATTCTCAACCTTTTTTCTTACTGTGTCTCAAAGACAAAAGTGCCGGACCCAATAGTAGTAGCCTTTAGACATTGCAACACTCTTTGTGGTCTCCATCCTAACTTTCTTCCTCGTGCCTATGTTGGTATTAATTGATATCTAGCTGAACATCAGTTGGACCTGCATTTTACGATCTTTTTTCTTCTATCCTGTATAGACCTCAACTCAATGGTAGCAGCCATAAAAATCAGACAAAATACTCACAAGTTTCCGTTTCCAAAAAAAAAAAAAGAAAAGAGGCAGGCCCACAAATGTAACCCGAAAAATCCAACTCTGAAAGGAACAAAAATATGCACTCACATGTCTCTGTATACTCATAGTGTGGATGGATCCTGTGCCACAAAGTTTACAAAGACAACAAGAAAAACAAATAATGAAGAATAAAATATTTCCATCAATCGGAAAGAAGTTCTCTTCTCAAATAAGGTTTGCACGGGTGGGAGACCTTCCGTATTGATACGGAATTCCGTATAGCAAAAGAAAAGTCGCGAAAAAGGGGGAGGGGAGGGGAGGGGGCTCAAATCCATATCTGTTCCACTATTGTTAAATTCTCCCATTTCACGTCCAGTCCGTCACCATCTTGGTTTTCCCATACATGCAAATTTTCAGTATGGCTCATATTTTCTGCTACCACGCCTGGGTTTGTTGACTTGTGTCTTGGACTCTGAAAAAAATGGAATAAGAATTGGATCCCGTAAATGAGGGGAGAAAAGCTCTAGACTCCAAATGTTCTTCTTCCTAGCCTTTGTATAAAGTAAAGACCATACAGAGACATTGTGGACTCAAACGTAATCAAAAAACCCAAGCTCTGATTGTTCTTTTGCATATTTTACGGCTCAAATCTAACCAAAGAACCCTTTCTTTGATTGTTTCTTTGCATATATGTTATGACCTGAGAGTCCAATGACTTAAACCTAATCAAAGAACCATTTCTCTGATTGTTCCTTTGCATATTTTACGCAACCAGACTGTATTGAGGGAATCTATGGAGCCAATTGTGCCCAGCAGTGTGACTGCAGCCTTCCAACAACAGCCTCGTGTGATAAGGTAAGCTCCACAATTCTTCGTCTGTGTATGATAGCCTTGCTAGTTCTTATTGATATCAACCGATTTGGCTTTTTTTTTTTGGCTGAGCCTTGATCATGGTTTGCTTCTGGATGAATGTGTTGCTCACTATAAACTCTGAGGTCCTAAGCTATAGTTTTTTTTTGTTTTTTTTTAATTTTTCTTTTTTAAGTTTGTATGTCTCAAAAACAAAATCATTTTACACATAAATTGAATAAAAGCTTACATACATCCTTACATGAAACAATGGCATAAAAATAATAAGTATGCGCCTTGAGATAACTTTTTAGCAACAAATGCAGGGATTTTAAAATGCATCTTGTTATTTCGGTTGTCTTTTAGATTTTAATTACTATTATTATTATTCTCACATGAGAACCATTACGAAAATTTTGTTCCACAAAATTATTTCTGTCATTTTGCAAATCAGTATTTATCATTTCAAACTTGATTTTTTTTCAAAATATACATGCATTTTCTTCAAGCTCTTCCTAGTTCCTTTTTTTTTTTTGACAATGTGCACATTATTCACGTTCCATCAGAGAAAAACAAGAGTGCAAAGCTTAAATTTTACTGAATCGGTGAGATCCATTGGCAAATCCAATCTTCTCCAGCAATAATAAAGTTGGTACCGCTCGTAGGGTTGATATTTGTTTGTAGATATTTTAACTCATTCCGGACGTATGTCGATATATCGGCGCTGATGGGTCTCTCTATTCTTGTTTGTTGGCCATGAATTACGTCCACCCAAAAAAAAACAAAAAAACCTGTCCCCAAAGAGTTAAGGACCTACTATAATTTTCACAGCTGAACGGGTATGGTGAGCAGTCTAGTTGTATTGAGGGCCTGGTAGGCAGCTGTCCAACACCTTTTTACGATCAAATATAAAGAGCTCAGAACACCATCTATAGAGCTGATCGTTACCAAAAAAAAAA
>BLXT01002115.1:239939-254722 GCA_019648995.1 Plakobranchus ocellatus | reverse complement strand
ATCTATCTATCTATCTATCTATCTATCTATCTAATGTCGATTGGCAGGTTCCATAAAATTAGCTAGCAAAACTCTAATTTACTCAGGGGGACACACACGTGAAAGAAGCGTTGGTATCTTATTCGATGTAACAACCGCAAAAAGTGGGGGGAGTTGGTGTCCAATTTCAGATAGAGTAGTTGCAGCTAATTTGGTAGCCAAACCATTAATTCTAGGAATTATTCAAGTGTAGAGCACCGAAATCTGACAGAGGAGATATAGAGGAAGAAAAGTTTAATGAAGAAATAGAAAAAGCAAACGGCTATCTAAAATCCCAGGATATCCTAATAATTATGACAGATTTCAATGCAAAAGTTGGGGATGAAAGGGTAGAAAATGTTGTTGAGACCAGTGGCATAGGGACTGTAAATGAGCGCGGAAGTAGGCTAATTGAATGGTGCCATATCAATGATTTTAACATTTCAAATTGGTATCAAAACCATCCTAAGCGACAGTGGACTAGGAAGAGCCCCTGTGATAGAAGTAGAAACAAAATAGATTATATTCTCATTCAGAAACGATTTCGATCTACGTTATCGCAGTACTGACATCAAGCTACTTTACAATACCTTGACAGGCATATGCTCACGATGCATCTTTACGCAACCATCGCCTCCCCTTTCCAATGAGAGTGTTCTAGGCTAGGCTAGAAAGATTTTTACAGGGGCATGTCTATGGGCTCGACCCAGGTCTATAATATTTAACGCTGTGTAGCTTAAGCCCTACTATGGGGGTCGTGTGTTTCGCCCAGATCCACATTGTTGCTTTTATAAATAATTAATTGATACAATTGGTTAATGGTTTGCTAATCAGGAAAATGAACTTTCAAGAAATTTCACAGATCAGATTTCACTCGCCACTTTCTCTATTTGAACCAATAGTGCCGCACTGCTTTTACCCTATATGTGCGCTCACATTTATTTGAATTTGTAGGGGTGAGATGGTTACGAAAACGTTGAAATAATTTCTCGTTTCATAATTATTAGTTTTCTCCCAGCCAAAGACATCAATAGCTCTTTCTCTGTCAAAGATGCCAGTTTAGGCACTAATTTTGAAGGAGGTAAAAGATGAAGTTCAACTAATACTCCATTGGTTTAACAGAGTAAATCACCACTATTATCTCCAAAATGATGGGCCATTTAGAACCAAACAAGATGATTTTACCTGTGTAAATAGGGACAGAAACAAAAGTGAGCAGCGAATGTCTGAGAAAATCTTAGGCCTATATTATAAAGAAGGAAAATGTTGAAGCCTATCATAAAAGTGATTCGAAAATATATAAAATTGTATAAGAAAATCTGTAGATTTGAAGCAAATGAGGATCACAGTAAAACTGCAAATTATCCCACAATTGTTGCGAAAATTGGCAATTAAGATTTATAAGCCTCAAATGGATTCAGCTGCAGTACACACACAAAAATATTATGTAGTAAAGAACATAAATTTTACTTATTTGGCACTATGTAACATTTATTGTTGTTTGTTTAAATCTGGCATTTGTATCGCTAGATGTCAAGATGGCAGCGTTGAGGACAGTGTTACGAAAAGCCAGTGGCTCCCACTATGTCCTTGGGAGAGTACTGCATTCGAATATTCCTGTTTGTTCATCTGTCAGGTGAATTCAGAGTGAATTCTTTTATTTACATTTGTAATAAATATAATCGAGAGTAACTTTGTTGAGCACCTCGAGTTTTCCTAACTCTAGATCTAGATCTAGATTCTAGACTGCGAAGCGTTTGCCAGATTCAGTTAGGTAAAGGCCGACCTAGAGCTACATCTAATTAGATCTAGATGTAGATCTCGAGGAAAGATATAGATTTACAGTAGACCACACCTAGATCTAAACCGAAAACGGCTAAACCTCTTATTCTTTCTTATTTAACATGCGGTAAACCGAAAGCCTTGGCTGCCTTACTGTCGCTACAGCGAAATAAAAACTACGGGGAAAGCCCAGTCATTGTCTGACTGACACATAAAACAAATGTTTTTTTTTTTTTTTTTTTTTTTTTAACCCACCTTGCCCTTCCCTTTCTTTCTAACATTACTTCATGCAAACCCAATAGTTACTGGTACCTTACACTACAGACGGCCAGGCCTGATGTCTGTCTAGGTCTACTGCACACACCTGCCCATCCCTTTTCTTCCACCACTCAGTTACGCAACAGAACCCTGCCAGACACTCCCTACATGTCTAGGTCCTGTCAGCGCTAAGCTAAGCAAAAGCTGTTGCATCACAGCCGGTAACAAAGCGATCTCTCTTGTTAAGAACTTCAGTACCAGAAAACACAGGTGATGATTAAATTGTAAAAGTAGAGACTTCAGGACTGGAAAACCTACTAGGCGATGATGAAATTGTGAAAGCTCTATTAAATATTCTACATCTATAATGAGCGCAAGAACCTCTTAACTGAAAAGGAAATAGAAGGAGATAGAGAGATGGATAAAAAGAGACAAAGCTTTGTGGATAGGAGTGTTCATTCACATTGTGGTGTGACAATGGGTGGGATTGATTTAACTCAATTTTTCGGAAGCTGGTCATTCTCCTTTATTAATCTCACTTATTTAATATGGCATGCTTAAACCAAAATAGAAATCATACTCCCTAGAATTTCGGTTTAAATGTGTTCCACTGTAGTTTAAATATTAGATTAGTTCTTGGAATGAGAGTTGTGGACACGAAAAAATTAGGGCCAATTTTGATCTTTAGGGCCTACTGTTAAAACAACAATAATTATGTGCTCATTTCACATCTTTTTTGTTTGATGGACAAATTAGTAATGGGGATGTGCACACGCGATTTTGTGTGAATTGGTTATTTAATGCTATAAATAGGCCTAATAGTTTGTTTGTCCCAAATGTTAGAAATTCAGACAGGCAGCAATTACTTACTGGTTACATGTTCGTGTTCATCAATACCCATTCTTTTGTTTTCTGACAAGTTTTTTCTCTGGAATTAAATTCAGAGCAAATAGATTTAATTAAAAGTTGTCATGTCGAAAAAACATCAGAGATTTCCAACATTGGCACTAGGCCCAAATCATTGGCGAATGATGTGCATTTCTCCACACAAGTAGCAATTTAAAAACTTGATATGATGAATTGTCGCGTAAAATTTTATGTGAAATATGTTGATTTAATCCAATCTCGGTGGTAGTTCGAATAAAAAGCCGAATGTTCACTTGTTGATTTTATTAGATCTAGGCATTCGATAGTATCAACTCAAATCTAGTAATTAGCTTATTTGCCATGTGAAAGAAAAAGATAAAAGGTGTTTAAAAAAATCACAAGAAAAAAGTTCAAAACTTAACTTAGTGGACAACATCATAATGCATGCATTACAAACAAAAACAAGGAAATAAATAACTGTACACTACACAGACATCATATTGTGCAAAGTGTTAAAAAACAAAGTAATCTTGATTTTTATGCTGTTAAAAACTTATTATATAAGTGATTTAAACAGAAAAAAAAAGTAAAATATTTGAGAAAATTGCATCGGTTTATTTCCCTGTGCTCACTCCGTGGTTCCTTTCCTTAATTCTAAAAACAAAAACAAATCAGAGATCTTCAGACACATTTTAATATAAAATTGGATTTAATTTAGAAAAATGTTCTCTATTTTTAAAATGATATATTAAGATGTAAATATTTAAAAAGCAGCCTATATGGTTGTTGCAGATCCATTCAAGCTCTTTGCAATCCAACAATCTGGCCTGCCAAAGTTAAAAAAAGAAAAACGTGTTTTCTTTTCTTAAGATAACATATCTTTTTAAATTTCAAATGTTTCTTTTTTTTTCATTTTACGTTTGCTTTATGTCTTTTTGTATATAAATAATGTGTTGTTTTGATTGTATAATAATATTCATCAAAATATTTGAAATTATTTTTAAAAATGATATCCAGACAAAAGAAAATTATACAAAAAGACATAAGGCAAACGTAAAATGAAAAAAAAGAAACATTTGAAATTAAAAAAGATATGTTATCTTAAAAAAAAGAAAGTCTTTTTAAATTTCAAATGTTTCTTTTTTTTCATTTTACGTTTGCCTTATGTCTTTTTGTATAATTTTCTTTTGTCTGGATATCATTTTTAAAAATAATTTAAAATATTTTGATGTGACAATGTACGATACAAGGCTGTTATCAATTTTTTTCTGTCGTTACGACTCAATTTTGCCATGTTATATTGAAACAACTCCACCAAAGCAGTTGAGATAGGTTCTAGACAACAACATGATTTGAAGTTGAGTACTTAAGTAGTATTTTAAGCCAGGTTTAGATTCAATTTGGTCAAGTGTTAATTTTTTAAAAAATCAGGGGTACTAGATAACTTTGTGGCCTGATTGCTCCTCGCACAAGACGCTGCTGCTTATGAAAATAATATGTTTGAATTGGGGACATCACAAGCTTTCAGGACATAATACATGATATTTTAATTACTTTGAATTTTGACCAAAATTTACTTTTTCAAGTAAATGGCCAGCCATACTCCATGGAATTTGCCATTAAAGAATTGGAACTACTGAGAGTCTCTCTAAGGACAAATAATTTGTCAAGAACATTTGCTAGCTTTTTTTTTGTTTTGATAAAATTTAAAATTTTAAACTAAAAACGCACATTTAAATGTTAAAAATTTGCCCAGGATAGACGTATTAATTTTATTTCATTTTTGTGAAATGAGATCTGAAACTGCAAATAAGTTAATGACAATATCAAGAAAAAGAGAAATTTTTTAAAAATCTGCTTCTGAATTACTAAATAAAAATGTATTTTAATAATAATTTTTTTTCCTGTTATGTAAAAGCATTACTAAAACTCATTACAGGAATTTAATCATCTTTGAAGTTATAAAGTTATATCTTCTTTTTATCAATTTTAGGTGAGACTAACCTTTGTTGGGAATCCAAAACAACTAAAGGCTGTTGGTGATTTTCAGTGCTGATAGAAAGACAAATAAATTCATGCCTTTGAATACATTGATGCAACTGCTCATACAGCTTCAGCTCATATATAATAACACAGAGATTCAAAAAAAAAAAAATAGACACAGAGCTCTGTGAAGTGTAAACAACCATTGAAAATATAAGGTCTAGTGGGGGACTCTTGGTGAAGTATTTGCCATAATTAAATCTAAGCATGAACATACCACATATGATACAAATAGGCAAATATTTTTACAGCAGGCAAGAAAATATTGAAATTCCATTTAACTTAGAAAGGGCCTAATTCTGTGAAACCTGTAATGTGAGCTAAAAAGTGTGTTTTTCACACGCACAGGATAAAATTGATTGAATACACAATTATTATTCAAAATGGTGGTGCCTGACGCAAAGTCTGTAGATAAGGTATGTATTTTCATGTTTTTAAAACTGTTTCTTTTTTACTTGAATTTCTCAGTGCTTCTATTTGATTGCCGAAACTGATGCATTCGTGTGGCATTTATGGTTGATATATGTGTGTCCTGTATTATCTTGTCAGGAATATGGGAAAAGTGTGGATGCCAGATGCAGACTACATGGAAGCCTATAAGAAACCTTGTTTCTATCCTGCAGATACAGACTGGGAACTGCCACCTTACAACAGTTCGTACTTTTATACCTTCTAGCAAAAATCATATATGCCTCTTGATTAGGCATGAATGAAATGCCAAAATTTTCTTTTTTCAAATTTTTATAAAAAGTTTATCCTAATTGTAGATAGAATAAAAAAACCATTTACAGACTAATGTCACTAATGTCTAACAGCCCGCCAAAAATGTTCACATGATTTTAAGTTAATCATTAGTAGATCTATTTGGATATAAGAATTCTGGATGTTGTTTGTAAGAAAAGTGTGAGATGGATGAAAACTTTTTCTTGTTACTTATTATACATTGCTTTTTGTTTCTGACTGCTCCGACTTATTTTCTCAAAAACCCTAAAACATGAAGGTGGTTTGAAAATTCAGTAAGAATAGATCAAAAGTTCAAATTATGAAAAGATAAGTTATTTTGACTATCCTTTGTCTTGGGAAATGATAAACAAGGTGCCTTTTAAAATGAATTTCCCTTTTTGTGTGAGCCTTTCCCCTGATCCTGTTTCAGGCAACACCTTAGACATTGTGGTGGTTTTGTATGCTCTTTTTTACAGATCTAAACTGGCAGGATAGCCCAGCTTGTCATTTAAGGCATAGTCATAATTATGCTAAGACGAGAAAAAATGAGGAAAAAATTTGTCATCTCTAGACAAGTTCTGGCTTAATATAATATTTTGTTAAAAAAAAAAAAAGCAAAAAAAATCACACACCCATATCAAATTCAGAGTCACAACTCTTTGTCACAGCCAAATACCGAACTCACATAACTTATCTCCTCTTGATCCCAACAGGACGTCTCCTGGAAACAGAGAGAAATGTGGAGAACATCAAAATGAACTTTGGCCCCCAGCATCCTGCTGCTCACGGTGTGCTTCGTCTGGTGCTCACGCTGGAGGGAGAGACAGTGCTCCGTGCAGACCCACATGTGGGCTTGCTTCATCGGGGCACGGAGAAACTTATTGAATACAAGACATACACACAAGTAAGATTTTAGGAGGCTAAATAATCTAATGTTGTGGAAGGTAAATTTGCGAAAGCTTTTTGATGGATTGTACAGTAACGGAACAAAGTGAAATGCAAAGTACTGAAATCTTGTTTCTAAAAAGTTGTCTATCTATATGGGTGGTTAAAAAAAAATGCTTGTTGTTAAAACATTTTAGATGCAGCTTTAAAATATCAGGTATCAGTTCAGATTCCTCAATAGGAGCAGCAGGCGGACAGTGTTCAGTGAGTTGTAATAGAATCATTTGTTTAACCTTTGATTTTTTTATCATTCATATTTTTACAACTTTTAGACTAAATCAACATATTTTAAAACTTAAGGTTCTATACAAGTTTAAAGAATGGGCTTCGTGAATATGAACAAACTATTATTGATACTAAGTTTCCGCTTGTGGCATCACATTTGTCCTTTTTTGCCTCCCAAGAGTCCGCCTTCTTTATGAAATTGGTCAATTTTTCCTTCTCTCTGTCTCTGCAAGGCTTTTCCATATTTTGATTGCTTGGATTATGTTTCATTGTCTCTATGTGATTGATTGGGGCATCTGTGGCACAGCAGTTAGAGCAGAGACCCTTCTGTAGCAGGTTCAAGCCCTGCCACCTGTGCGCTGGCCTGATGGTGGGCCTGAAAGCCTGAGATCACTTTGTTGTGGACCAGCTATATACAAAAACTCAAACCTATGTGATTGCTCAAGTTGATGCTTTTCTCTGTCTCTGCCAGGCTCTCCCATACTTTGATCGCCTGGACTATGTTTCAATGATGGTCAACGAGCAGGCGTTTTGTCTCGCTATAGAAAAGCTACTCAACATTGAAGTCCCCCCAAGAGCCAAATGGATCCGAAGTAAGTAGCCTGGTACACTGCATAAAGTGTCATCACAAAATTAGAAAGTTTGAGGCAATAAATGCCACAGAAGTATGGAGACGTCCTCTCAAATGTTATGAGAGATTGCCATTCAAAAGTAATTAGAAATATTTGGTAGGTTTCACTTAAATCAGGCCCCCTGAGGTTTTTTGAAATTTGAAAATATTAAATTTTCTGATGTGCTTGTCATATATGTCGCATGTGTTAAAACTGTTAGTTTTTTAGTATATGAGGAGGAAAAATAACCAATATTTTGTTGTATGTGAACAATTATCACTTAAATTGAATAACCTGAGTTTAGTTGTAAGCTTTCTCATTTATATCAACAGAAGTAAAAAAAAAAAGGCGAATATGGAAGACCTGGTAACAAATATATAAGTTCAAGGATCCTCAAAATGCTCATATGGTTGAACAAACATGAGTAAATGCAGTAAAAATAAATTATTAAAGCAATCAAAACAAACAGCCTTTCGGCTTCTTCAGAACAATAAAAAAAAAATTATGATATGAATTATTACATTAAAAAAACACCATCAATGCTATACAAATAGAAAATGAATTTTCGGAAACAGCCTATCTATGGATTTCTACTATTGCAATCTGTGGATTTCTTCTGTTGATGTTTTCAATAGAAAATAATTGTGATTATGTTTGGCAGTCAGTTGTATTGCTTCAGAGCAATCCAGTCTTGTTACTCACATAGATATCTGTTCTGTTTGATCCCCAGCTTTGTTTGGCGAGATCACTCGTCTCAAGAACCACATGATGTCTGTTGGATCCCACGCTCTGGATGTTGGTGCTATGACACCTTTCTTCTGGTTTTTCGAGGAAAGAGAAAAGGTTGGAATTTTGGGTTTCTACAATACACCTGTAGATGGCACATACAAACAAAAAATTTAAGTAAATTAGATCTGAAAAGGGAAAGTTGCAGGTTAAGACTTTATATCTGGATCTTAATAAGCTGTTATTCTAGTGTGAGTATTTTACTGATTTATTTTGCATGATTTGCTAATTTATTTGTTAGTTTTTTTTTCAAAATCTCCTGATTGCCATCCAGTCAAAATAATGGATGATGCTATAAAGAATCAAGCAAGTGGATGACACTTTTATCTTGCAAGCATGAATTTTTGCATTGACCTTCTTCCTTCATAGGCATTCATGTAGATTCCAAGATTTTCATAAGTTGTCTGAAATAGTAAAATTTTGCTCTCTTCTATGTGATGATAAAAGCATTGCTTCTAAATATTTTCTGATGAGAATACCACTTCATAGTGGGGCACTGCGTGAGTGAGATAATTTTTTGAAGGCTTTGTGCTCGACTCAGGCTATAATCTCTGTGTGTTTTCATTCACTTGGCAGTTGATGGAGTTCTATGAACGAGTATCTGGCGCTCGGCTTCATGCTGCCTACTATAGGCCTGGTGGTGTTGCCCTTGTGAGTATTCCTTTTTTTTTTTTTTTATAAATTATTTTAATTACTTATTAAAAAAAAGATATTATTGTATTATAATAATAACACTGTTTTTTGTTTTTTATAAATTATTTTAATTACTTATTAAAAAAAAGATATTATTGTATTATAATAATAACACTGTTTAGGATCATAATAAAGAATGACAAACATGCATCCCCCCCCCAAATGATCCAAGTGATAAAGTCTCAGTGACTGTTAAAACCAATCTAAGAGAGTCACACATCACACTCTGCTTGTTTCAATTCAAAGATAAATGTTTTTTTTACACCTTTGTTATCAACTTGACAATGATAAAAAACTGGATGCAAACTGTTACGTTTAGTGTATGCCAAGATAGAAGCATTTGTTTCCTGTCCACAAAGAATGATTTGTATATTAGGAATAGCCCAGCATGGCATGAGGCAAAATTGTTGAGAAAGATTAAAGATGAGATAAAATTTTATTTTATAGATTATAAACAGCTACCTTTCGAAACGTGCTAAAGCAAAATTGTTGCGAAAGGCTGCATTATTTTATTGTATATATTAACAGCATTTAGTCCCGGCTCTTGTTCATCATCAGGGTCTCTGTATCATCCATGGGGTTTTTCGAATGTCCCCTCTCACTATATCTGAAAGTAGGAGACTCTCCTCTTGAGCATCTTTTTCTTTGAAGTTTTTCTTTATCTCGGAAATCATGCCAGAGTTGTCTTTGAAACAATGAGGAACAGAGTTTTCGTTCTGCTTGTGATAGCTGACACATTGTCCAGCATATTTGTGTTGGGTGCTCAGATTTTCACAATGCACCAAGAGTTAAACCTACTATGAAAGTGAATTGCACACTTATATATTAGTTTTTTTTAAATGGATTTTAAACTTTAGCTCTGGCTCCTTTTAGCTCTTGTTAAGTAAATGCCAGGGAAAGAATGTGAATGTCTTTTGTTGGATATATATAAAAGAAACACGTCTTTATTGAGCTAAAGATTGGACAAATGTACCTCTCTACAGTTTTAGTTTCTGCTTCAAAACATGTTATGGTATGTCTGCACACATACTCTTCAAATTTGTTCCTCATTCTCCTTTTTCCTACAGGATATGCCTCTGGGCCTGATGGAAGATATCTACGAGTGGCTCTCCAAGTTTGGCCAGCGCCTGGACGAGGTGGACGATCTGTTGACCGAGAACCGCATCTGGAAGCAGCGAACGATCGACATTGGTGTTGTTTCGGCTGAGGATGCGCTGAACCTAGGCATGAGGTGGGGGTTGTTGATCCAGTCAAGTTTTACATTGTCAACAATTGTTCTTTTGGCCCCGATTTTACTTGGGATGTGACATTGTGATGTAGCTTATCCTCGCTTTTGTTGCTGCCTTTACCTAGCTTATTTTAAAGAGACCTAGCTACTCATTTGTTTCGGACGGAGCAACCTCTCACATGATAAAAGATTTTCTAATTGCAAATGATTGATATTAATGAGGACCAAATTACTGAAGTACTAAAATAAGATAAAAAAACTGTTTTGTCTGTTGTATCTATGTCAATTCATTAATTATGGGCTGTATAAATTAGAGTGTATATTTGCTTTTGAGGTTTTTCTGGGCATCAAAGCATAGCTCACTTGATGTGAAGTGAGAGATGACCATTTAAGTTGATGAAGGACAAAACATTGACTTTGTCAGTTCACACTGTCAACCCAAATGCTGTGCTTTGTGAATAACTTAAAAAAGGGCTCAAAACTAAGAAAGCGTAGTTAAGTTGGCAGGTCTGGGATAATCAAACACCTTTATACCTACTCTGCTCATAAAATGGGGATTGTAATTTTTTTGCCTTTTACGTTTTTTTTTTAATTTCATATTAGCTTAATTCAGTTTGATTTAAGAGAAAAGGCAAACTTATTGTAGGGGAAATAAGTTGTACAAATTGACACAAAATATCCAGTTTAAAGAGTTTGAACATGGGAATAAATCCAGCAAATTACAAATGGAGGAAATAGATGGAAATTGTTTGAGCTTGAGTGCTGAGAGGTTCAAATTCTGTATATACCCAGTCCACAACAAGGTGATCTCAGGCTTTCAGGCCCTCGGTTAGGCCAGCTTGCCCGTGGCGGGGCTCAAACCCGCAACAGAAGGATCCCTGCAGATTTCAGGGTGGACTCACTAGCCACTGTGTCACTGACATCCCGAGTTTGGTTTGACTATTGTCGGAAGACAAGCTGGCCATTTTACTGAAATAAATGTACAAGTATTGAACCTGTTTACTGTGTGGCTGATTGCCGCTGGCTCATGTTAATTAAGCAATCTTACTCGAGTAAAGCAAGCAAATGCTGAATCCACTGTATATAATATAATATATTGTATGCCTCTATTCAGTGGGCCAATGCTTCGAGGCTCCGGCATCAAGTGGGATCTTCGGAAGACGCAGCCGTATGATGCCTATGACCAGGTGGAGTTTGATGTCCCCATTGGACACAGAGGAGACTGTTATGACAGGTGAGCCAGACTTCTGCCCCTCTATTTGACCGTACTTCTTTCACATTACACATGGATGTGGGCTACTGCTCAGCTGTACTGCTTAACCCTGTCAAGTTACCCCAAGGCTTGTTTTTAATTTTTAATTTTAATTTTGTTATTTAAAATGTACAGGCACTCAGTTACCTCCGACGTACAGATACGACAATAAAACACCTCGTACGGATAGGGTTAAGAAGCATCCTGTGGAAAAGTTAATCATAGAAAAATAGTTTCACACTACCTAGAAAGCACAGCCATACAGAAACATCCTATCAGACTTCTCAGGAGATAGGCAGAGAACTGGAATGGGAAAAAAAAAATTTAAGAATTCTGACAGCTGTACCTATTGTTAACCCAATCAAGTGGCAAGTCACATTTGTGGGTAGGTACGATGACCTTGCTGACACAAACAAAGCAAAGATTTCTAATCATCAAGGCAAATTTGTCAGCAATTGAGCAGAGCAATTTGTTGCAAGGAAACCAAAACTTTTGTTTACTACTTAGATTTTGTTCTTAATTCTTTGTTGTGCCTGTATATGAGGCAACAAGGATAAGGCTGAGAGCACACAGGAGGCTGCAGTTCATTTGTCCAACTATACATGTATGGAAACACTCTAGTTTCTTTTGTGTGAAAGCATGCCATGTTGGCTGCGACTTTCATATTGTCGAAGCGTCGGAGCTATCCTTTGTGTATGAAGGATTGGTCTTACGTCAGTCTGCTGGATAAAAGGGAGGGGGGTGCCATTAAGTGACCATGCATAATTCTACTGACCGTTGCTGCTCGAACCACGAAGCCGGTCTTGTTACGCAATTTATCAGGCTAACTTGTAATTGGGTAGAACACAGTAACTGCGAATAAGTCCTTCTGCGTTTTCCCTAAATTAGGCACAAGTCGCTGAGGTTGCTTTAGCACTGGAGCCTTTAAAAGAATTGCACTGACTCAAAAAGATAGTAAAAGTGTTATGTTCAAGGTGACCGATAGTTTGACAGATTTAGGATAGAGACAAGGTTTTTTTCTTTCCATATAAGTATAAATTATAAGCTTAAACATTGACTCTAACTCAATATGCCCAGAATATGACAGTGCTTGATATGACCAGATTGCTTCACATGCAGACCATAAACTGCAACCAGTTAAGAACGATGTTATGTTTAGTCAGGCACACTTATTTATGCTTCTCATTATATTATCATTTTGTTGTTACAGTGTATTTTTGAGACTCAAGAAAAATGAAAAAAAAAATCAAATGTTTTATAAAGGGGAACCATTTTTTTTTTGGTTTTTCTGTCTAGTCCATGATGAAACTAGTGCTCCAAAATGTTTGTTGATAACAGTTCATGCCATCTTGTTGCTCTAGAAAAGATATAGAATACAGAAATTTGGTGAAATGCAAAAGACAATCATGTGTACCCAAACTGTTGAAAATAGTGATAAATTGCACTCTTTTGTTTACAACAAATAGAAGCTTTTTTGCCACAAATTGTTGAAGTTATCTCGTTCCTGTGATAATTTGTAATGTGAGCAGAGGAAACCAGGATGTGTCATTTCTGCAGACTAATCTAAAATCTACTGCACCCATTTTTGGTTTTAGCATGGAATTAGATATTTGACCACACACTGACATTTTGGCTCAAAGTGAGGGTTTTTTTCATCACCAGCTTCAAACCAACCTGAAATGTCTTCCGCATTCTGACTTCAAATTTTCTGGAAATAATAATGAAAGGATGATTAGTCAACTCAAATATCTTGATTTTCTTACATGACAAAATTGAACAAAGCAGGTTTCATACCTCAAACTCTATTTTAATTTTTGTTATTATAAAGTGTAAGCAACAAATATTTCAAGTTGTTAAAATGTGTGTAAAGAAATAAGAAGCAATTTAATATCGTATTTATAAAAATTGTAATGAGGAGCAACAGGATCTCATTAGGATCTCTAGAATGCTTTGCCTCATCAATGTAAAAAAAAAAAAGAATCAATTTGACCCCATAATTTGTTTCGACTTGTTCCTCATCCTTGACATCGCAGGTACCTCGTGCGAATGGCCGAGATGAGACAGAGTATGCGCATCATAGAGCAGTGCATCAACAAGATGCCCCCCGGAGAGATTAAGACAGATGACAACAAGATAAGCCCCCCTAACAGAGCCGACATGAAGGTTGGTGTTCACTTCGTCAAAAGGCTAAGTTAAGGAGAAACAAAAAGATAAAAAGGAAATTGGGTATGAGGGGGGGAAAAAACCCAAAATAATGAGCAGCTGAAAATTTTGAAATAAAAATGAAATGACATATTGCAATGTATTTTTGGATTTCACTTGTAAATGATTTGGTTAATTTACACAGCAAGGATGCACCCAAACCTGATTTTTGAAGCATAAAGCATTATTTCTTATGTCATTACACTCGTAAACTCAAGGTTAATGTACTGATGAGTTCAATTTGTTCAAATATGGCCAGTAGAAAATCTTTTGACCATAATAATAATGACAACCCTCGTTTCTGCAAACTTTCACTCGGTCTCAATATTTACATATGGCCAGATGGATGAACTCAAACCCTCATAGTATTCATTGGTGTAGGATATACTGATAATATGATCTGTTGTGATTCACTTTTCTTTCAGGACTCAATGGAGGCTTTAATTCACCACTTTAAGCTTTTCACGGAGGGCTTCCAAGTCCCCCCAGGAGCGACTTACACAGCTGTAGAGGCACCTAAGGTAGGTAGAATTGGAGGAAAATACTTGGTTTGCACCCAAACCAAAGCTAATCTTATAGGCTAGTAAATCTGGCTGGCGTGTCCAGGCTATTATGAAATCTTGTGGGACAGTTCTGAAGTACCATTAGTCTGAGGGGTCTCAGAATTGTTTTAACAACAGTCCTTTTCTTTCTTCATTTTTTACCTTCATTGGTGGTGTAGTGATTGGCAAGTTGGTCCTTAGTTCCACAGAGGCCATCTACTAATACTTTCCGGACGTAAGCCTCATGCCTACTGTCATAAACCACAGTTAATTGTTAAGGCTTTGCTCCATGAGAGTTGCAGCCTTTAACAAATTCTTCAACAAAAATTCACACCATCAGTAGCTAAATTGAGGGGAGATATGATTAAGATTACACAAAAGAAAACGGATATTAATAGAAATGCTGATAACATTAAGAAAATATTCCAATCTGAAGGTGAACTGCACACTCATGGTTTAGTATATTTCAAAGGGTTTACTTTATCCATTAACAATGAGATGAAACACAGTCTCAGCAGCAACAACAACAACAACAACAAAAATATGCACACATTACAATTCAAAACAATAAGACAGTCAGATTGCCTCTTAAAATTGTGGCCAAGTTG
>BLXT01002115.1:174398-188752 GCA_019648995.1 Plakobranchus ocellatus | reverse complement strand
CCCCCCCCCCCCTTTCCTCTTTCTTTCCCTTCAAGATTCCCTTCCCTTTACAGTACATTCCCCTTTTTTTGCCATATGCTTTGTGTGTACCATGCTTCATCTCTTGACCAAACAATATTGCAAAAATTGACCGACCTATCAAATTTTTCTGTCTGCCCCCAAAAAGTGCGGACAAAATGTGCTGATTCTTTGAAAGAAAAAATTACTAAAATAATTATATGATGGTCCCGATCTTGATTGGACCTAGAATGTGTGCCTAGGTTTCAATTCATGACTCGAAGTCCCAAAATGGAACATAGGCATTGTCGTGTTGTAGGCTAATATAACGATTTGTGTATGGGTGTATGTGTGTTTGTGTGTCCACAGGAATTAAAAAGATTGAGGTTTGACAAATAGAATTGTAAAGATGAGCTGCTAGATTAGATCTAGATTACAGCAAGTACCAGGCTATTTTTTTCTAGGAAAGAACACAGCTTAACTTTGTAAGAAAATAAAGATTCAGAGCTACGAGAGGCTGATCTTTACCAAATGAAATTAAAGAAAAAAAAGCACGTGCATAGGAAAATAGCAAAGTGAAAAATTTATTACCAATGCGGAAAAACCAAACAGACAATACTTTGGTTAGGGCAAACCTACATACGACACAGCCAGAAAAATCCCGCTATCCATGAGACGGCACGCGCAGAGACACTTACCTTGTGTCAAGACTTGTATGAAGAATGCTATGGTTGGTGGCATACTGGTTAACGAACTTGCCCTCAAATCAGCTGTCATCGGCATCAGAACTGAGAGCTGAAAAGCCTGAACTCAAGGAATTTATTTGCTTACACACCACACTCAACTTGGGTTTAAAATAATACGTTGTCAATGATGCTAAGCACGAATATGGATGCTATTTGGCGCAAACAAATGGTTCACAAGATATCTAGCTCTATTTAACTCTGCCCTTTTGTTATTAGGGCTTAACCCCGCTGCCATGGCTTACTTTCTTCAGAAAGTTGGTGTGATAGTACAAATGTGCCAACCTGGTGGTCAGTGGCTATATGAAAATAAACTAGCACTTCAGTCCCAGCAGTCTAATAGTTGAATTTTGAGAACTCTTGAAAGCTTTAGTGTCAACTGTACAGTAAAAACAGATGTTCATTACACTGAGTGATTCAGGCCTATGGTATCGCTTCATCTTTTCATTCATAGCTGGTGAAATACAAACACACTAGAGAAATCCATCTAGGCCGGGTAGACAGTTCTTCTCAACTGGTTACAGAATCTTTATTATTGCAAAACAAATCTTAAAAAAAAGGGGTATCAAACATTTCAGAGAAGCAAACTTAAACAGGTCTAGCTTTATCAGAGATTAAAAGTAATTGGAAAGATAGAGGTGAATAAAAGATAAGAAATTAAAAAAAACGCCTACACATCACATTTATCGGCAGAGTTGACGAGTACACCTCAGGGCCGAATCCGGGGGGGAGGGGGGGAGGTCCAGGGGGGTCCGGAACCTCTCCCCTGCAAAAGTTATGTACCTATGGATGTTCATTATGTTCTATATTAGCCATATCCCCCTGACCCCACTTGTTCAAAAGTTCTTGATCCGGCTCCGCACCTGTCACGTGCCTGATCAATACATATGCTCTCCGTTAAGCAGCGGCTCTAACTTACACGCTTAAGCCAATGCAATAGAAACTTTCTCACCAAAGATAAAACCATTACTCTAAACCTATCGAAGAAGGTCTAAGATTAAAATTTTGATATAAAATATTGGACTGTGTATTCGACATTTTCGAGTAAAAAAAAAAAAGATTTGAATAAAAAAAATGGTATTTTTTAGGTGTAGGTTAACTGTTTCACTGATTTACCCCATTCTCTATTGTAGAGGCTGAACATCGCTTGACTGATCATTTCTATTCTCTATTGTGAAGACTGTACATCGCTTTACTGATCTTTTCCATTCTCTATTGTACAGACTAAACATCCCTTCATTGATCTTTTCCATTCTCTATTGTGAAGACTAAATATCGCTTTACTGATCTTTTCAATTCTCTATTGTGAAGACTGAACATCGCTTCACTGATCTTTTCCATTCTCTATTGTGAAGACTTAACATCGCTTTACTGATCTTTTCCATTCTCTATTGTGAAGACTTAACATCGCTTTACTGATCTTTTCAATTCTCTATTGTAGAGACTGAACATCGCTTCACTGATCTTTTCCGTTCTCTATTGTGAAGACTAAACATCGCTTTACTGATCTTTTCCATTCTCTATTTTACTGAATGAACATCGCTTCACTGATCTTTTCTATTCTCTATTGTACATAATGAACATCGCTTTACTGATCTTTTCCATTCTCTATTGTACAGACTGAACATCGCTTGACTGATCTTTTCCATTCTCTATTGTACATACTGAACATCGCTTCACTGATCTTTTCCATTCTCTATTGTGAAGACTAAACATAGCTTTATTGATCATTTCCATTCTCTATTGTACAGACTGAACATCGCTTTACTGATCTTCCCCATTCTTAACTATAAAGACTGCACATCGTTTTACTGATCCACTCTGAACGGAGGCGTCGGTGGCATAGTGGATAGCGAAGCCGTCCAGAGATCTGCAGGGAATCCGTCTGTCGCGAATTCGAGCTCCAACATCGGCGCCTTGGCCTGGCGGAGGGCCTAAAAGCCTGAGATCACCTTGTAGTGGAATGGTTTTATACAAACACCTAAACTGAAAAAAAAAAAACTGATGTATTCTGAACATATTCTCTATCCACTATCGTTTTCGGAAACACCACTTTACCGGCCTCTGTAGCTCTGTCTCCCTAACACCCCGCAATTTTTGCTTCTTTCTATGAAAGTGCAGAGATGTGAGAAGTTTTTCCTTGCATATTCCCATGACTTTGCCAAAATACATGCAGAATCTTGGCCTCCCTTCTTCATCAAATTGTGTCTCTCATCAGACTGCGCTTAGTTTTGCAAGTTTGTCCTAAAAAAAAGCCCAATAGATTTCATCAAACCTTTAGCATTGTGTGGAAATGAATATGATAATGATAAGTTTTTAAATATATTAATGTTTCATTAAAAAAAAAAATGTCTCAGATTTTTTTGGTCAGGATAAATTGGATTGGTTATGTTGTAGGGAAATCTCGTCTCGGTGTAAAAAAAATAAAAATTGTTAAAATTGGTCGTTATTTTGACTTTACCACAATGTTCTTCCCAATTACTTTTCTTTACAAAGTGCTTAAGTTAAAATGTACTAGATATCTACTTTTCAATATGAAAAGTTATTTCTATTTTTTTCGAACCTTATTCTCAAACTTTCGTGCCTTGGCAGGATTCGATCGTTATAGTTTTATAAGAAAGAAAAAACAACAGTATAACATGCTCTTAACCTGTCGAATTGTCACACTTGCCTCACTTTCTTTATCGCATATGATGATCATGTTAGATCTAAATTATGTCTGCTTGTTATGGATTTCCTTCCACATGTACAGCGTACATACGCTGCCCCCTACTCACAACCACACCCAGAAAACTGGAAATGAAGAGTGTAGACGATAGTTTGAAGAAAGCGTCTGACACTTCTCGTCCCATCGCGCTATCTGAAGCCTCAGGTGCGATTTTTTGGCCTTTTGAGCACACAAACTAACAATTTTATCACCAAAAATGTTCTATTTGTCTTTTAATTGTTTTATTTTTTCCAGCAATATATAAAAAAAGATTCCTTGTCATCCTCTTAAGTGGCAGTAGCGTTTTCTCTATCTAGCGCTGTGGAAGAGCCCTGCACGCTAATAAATGGGGCCGAGTTCAAATCTTCAGCCTTTATGTAGCAGGCAAATGCTCTACCGGCCAAGCCCTCCTGAGTCAACAGTCAAATTAAGGATACCACAAGAATCTTCATCGCTTGAATCACAAGTCCATGTGATTTTGATTATGTCGAGAGATTGGTATGTCATAATCGTTTGACAACATAAATAAGCAATAAAATCTTGAAAAAAATAATACATAGGATGCTTTGATACTCATTGGCAGTTGAATAATTGACTCAGTATGATACTGACATCTATATCAGTATGTTATACATTATTTCCCTGAATCTATTCCTGATTGCCGTCTGCTAACATCAATGTTGTAGTTTGTCTTTGCTTTGTAGCACTTAATTTCCAATCTCTTTACTCATTCTGGCATTACCGCCCTTCTGCTTTTCTCTCTCTTTCACTCTACGTATGCTTTCATTTTTTTATGGCTTTTCGTAAGAAGTTTTCGTTATTATCTATACATCACATTAGTGTTTTTAAAAGTATTACTTTAATATGACGAATTTTATTGCCTTTTTATGCTGCTTTATCTTTTGTACCCTCATTGTTGTTGGTACTGCTGCTGTTGCAGTATTTTTCTTTTGTGCAACTTGATGAAAATTCAGGACCCAAACCCTTATAACGATACATGTAATTAAGTATACTCTTCAATTTGCACTTTATATTTTGTATTTTTAGCAGTATTTTTGCGAGAACGTAAAGATCACACGTGCAAATAGAGTTAAAACCACTAACTGCGGCAGTAGTCTATATACATTAAAAATTGGTACAGATATTTCAGATATGCATGTTTAAAGGACTTCATAAAATGTAATTTGTATAGGTGATAATCCTACAAACATAAACGATTTAAAAACATAGATGGATAATTTCCTATCACCGTTTCCTCACTGCTGCATTCGATTAATGAACGAGTAATTTTCCTTTAATGCAGTGACGGAAGCATTCGCTTGTAACACTTAAAGAAATGAAAGACTTAGAAAAGAAAAGGAAAAAAAAACAACAACGAATATTAGTATCAATGAAATTAAGACACTTTGATAAACAAAACTGGAAATAATTTAGAATAAATTGAGACACAGACTTCTATTATATCATCAATTTTTTTTTTCTTTTGCTCTTTGTAGATCTTAGCCAGTGAACAAACTGGAACGTAGAAGTATGATACTGCAAAGAAAAAAAACAATAAATTCAATAGCAACTATATCAGCAGCAACAGCATCACCAATTTGAGGACATTACAATAAACAATAACAACAACATCATCAACAATGAAGACAAGATGATCATGAAGTGATATGTTATAATGATACTTCTATATATACATTGTCGTTCAAAAATTATTTCTGTAAGATTTTACACAGTAAGAGAATGTACTAATACTCTACATTACCTTGTATTTTTAATCCTTCAAATTGTTTAAAACTCTCAGTGCTTTCCTTTCATCATCAAGATGGCCTGACTTATGTAAGTGCTAGGTGGAAAAAAAATTACAGCTTTTAGAAACAAAATATCTTTTACTCAAATACATACAATTTCCTCCACTTACGGTGTACTGTATTTTCGCCTCATGATGAGTTTTAATATCAGAAAAGAATATTTTCATGAAGTATTTTCCAAGCGATGAATATCTTTGATAAGGTAAGTGAAAGTAGGTTCGTGATTACCGAAGTAAGAAGAGATTTTTTATTTTAGCGCCATTCAGATCTGTCAGAGTAAAATTTTAAAGAAGTTTTCATGTTAACATATTAAAAAAAATAGCTAATCACTTTGTAATATTCCAAAGACTTTTTGCTGAGAGCGTGATTTCTAAAGCAAAACAAAACAAAACCATATTAAAAACCAGGATATCAGCTTCAGAAATGTGCTCAGTATTCCTCGTCAGATGGCTCCAGGTGAAGATCTCCATTTGTTATTGCCAGGACTGTAAACTTTTGTCCGTCAGGTAAAGAACTTGTTTCCTTGTGTACAACTGAAGTATTGGCATTTAGTCTGACCCCATTGTCACTTCCTGACTGATTCAACAGCAGCGACCTCTGCCTTGCCCTGCTCCCCGGGTATTTCCGGTAATCCTCGCCAGCCTCTTCTTTCTCCGATTGGTCAGAAATGTTTACATCGGTCGTTCCGCCATTTTGACTGACCTCTTCAGCGTCGGTATATATGTTTGCTAAACTCGGTCGGTCCGTGCGAAACATCCCAAAGTTTGCGGGAATGTCCGGTGATACGTCTCCGGAAGTATTTACTACGGGGTCATCAAATGTAAAAACACGGGGCTCGGCACTTTCTTTTTCCACACCCCTAGATAGTAGATCACTCTTTGCCCTGCTGACACTCTTATCCTCTTCAAATTTCCCTATTTCTTGCTTTTTTGCATACTCTTCAAGCGGCTCTTTTTTATCCGCGCCTTTTGGATTCGACTTTTTGGATTTACTAACCGGTTTTAGAGAAACACCGAGAAAACTGCTGGGTTTCTTTCCATCCTCTTGTAGGGACACTGTTGGTTTGGCGGAGCTTGAAGCGCCATCTGAAGTAGTGTCGGACTTATCTCGCTTGACGACCTCACGCTTGTCATGATGTGCTGCCACTTTTGATTCACCTGGCCGGTCGGGTTGTGCCCCCTCTTTTGTGTCGCTCGTCTCTTTTCTAACTGCCCGATCTCTCTCAGAATCCATATCGTTCTGGTTTTCTTTCGAGCTCGCCGGTCGAGAACTATGATCATCACCCCTTTGGTTTACCGCTTTTTCATCTTTCAGCAGTCCGTTTGAACTACCATTAGGCGTGGAATTAACATCGGTAGATTCATTATCGTTGTTTGTTTTCTGCTCTTCTTTGTCATTTTTGTTGTTTGTACCAGTATTAGGCTCCTTTTTAAGGGCAAATTTTTGTTTCCAAGACTTCAAGAAAGGTTTATTAGACTTTGCATTATTGGTTTCAACACTAGTCGTACTTTCTCTAGTGTTTTTCTCGCTTTCATTATTTGTCTGCGCCTGATCACCATCTTCCGCTGATTCAGATGCGTGCGCACCTATATCTTTTGGACTAGAATTCACACTGAAATCCTCTACCGTGATTGTTGGGACTTTCCCAGGGGAGATATCTTTCGCAAAAGGCTTTTTGAAATTCTGAACACCGGATCGCGTCTTTCCCGTTAGCTTTTTATCTTTTGCTGCCTGTTCTTGCCTTTTACTATCTTTGGCTTTAGCCTCGTTCTTGTTTGGTTTAGGAACTTTTCCCTTCGGTCCGTCACTAGTGTCTTTATTTCGCGACAAATCAGATTTTTCTTCGGCTCCGTCTTGCAGTGTAGGATTCATACGTGCTTTCGTATCGTTAGAAATGCTCGGTTTAGTTTCATCGATGACCTCAATGTCGGCCTTGACCTTCTGGCTCGTAAAGGAGCGTTTCTTGTCGCTTGAGTTCTTCCAATTTTTTGTTGTGGTTGAAGATGAACCTCGAGACTTGGTCGTCTCTTGGCGCTTAGTTTCACTATCTCTTTTGTTCATCTGCTGTGATTTACTCGTCCATTGTTTGATTCTTTGCGACACGCTGCTATCGTTATCATCTTCATCGGTCCCCTGATCGTTACTTTCACCATCATCGGCTTCTTCATAATTGTTACCAAAGCTCCTATCACTATAGGACATCTCATCTTCATTCTCTTCATTTTCATCCATATGGTCTATCATGCTGTCATCATCGCCATCTTCCTTACCATCATCATGATGATGTTCATCATCATCATCATTATTTCGTTCGTCAGCACTGTAATCATCATCATCACCAACATCATCATCATCATCGTCGTCACTACTGCTTTCATCATGCACTTTCAAATGACCTGTTTCATCGATTACAGATGAAGAACTTAATCGTCTGAGTAATTTCCTTGGCCTGGCGTTCCCACGAGCGGGGAAATCCGTTTCTTTTGTATTCTTATCCTGCCACCGCACAACGTTTTCCGTGCTATTATCTTTCCTTCTCACGCCGCTTTCAGTACTGCGCGATTTTCTTGGGTTGGAATTGCGCGGAGAATCGTTCTGCGTTTCTCGCCCGTCGGAAACGCCATGAACTTCCACCCTTACCTTTCTCTGTTTAGATTTCGACCGATCGTCACTATTACGGATGTCTGTAAGTCTTCTTGATTTTACATAATTTGTCGCTCCCCTCGTGTTTCTGTCTAGATGATCTCCCTTTCCTCTAGAACTCTTTTGCGCTGAAGAGTTATTTTGGTAGTTGCCATGACGACTCTTGGGATGTGTTCGCGTAGATATGCTCTGGTTTCTAGGTTCAGACCGACCGTTTGATGAAATTTTATTTGTGTTTTCGTCTTGGCCCTCGAGACTTTTCTGTTTCTTAGCGTGAGCTAAAAGTGCTTGTCGGAAGATTGACTTCACTTCATTTGTGTCCCTGACAACAGCAGACGGAGAAGAAGGAACAAAAATATTGTATTGTATTTCTTAAATTTAAAGCTCTTACACAATTATCAACAATAATTACACTTATACAGCCAGAAGTGCTTTAGTCATGCAATTTAAATAAAGAAGTTTGAAAATGCTTGTTGTAAGATGCAGTTATCTCATGAGTCTCATCTCAAAGACAAATTGTAAATAATGGTTTTTTTTTTTTAGTGCAAAATCGTAATCAACATGTGCCAAGATTGTGGTTCTGAATAAGTAAAGAGAAGGGAAAGTGTGACAGACCAAGTGATAGATGAGAGTTTGATGTTTTGAACAGAAATTTATTGATAGATGTTCGGTCAGATTGGAACAATTGTTTACAACAGTCCTAATTATTTCAATTACAGTTTGAAAAATAATAATAATAATAATAATAATAATAATAATAATAATAATAATAATAATAATAATAATAATAACAATAATAATAATAATAAATATAAACAACAACAACAACAATAATAATAATAATAATAATAATAATAATAATAATAATAATAATAATAATAATAATAATAATAATAGTAAAAATAATAATAAAATGAATTTGAATATGAATAATTATAAGTATTTTTATTCACAGTTAAACTTATTAAAACTCACACAAAAGATCCCTCAAACATAAGAGAAAGGAGAGTTAACAGGGGCGGACAACTGATTACCTTACCTTTCTCTGACTGCCTTCACGGATTGCTTCCCCTCAATAACAGCGACTGGCACAGCTGGCTGAACCCTCTGCGATTGTTGGAGTTTTTGCAGCAGAGTCATTGTTCGTCTTGTCATTCCATTCCTTCCTCCTTCTCCTCCATCTCCTTCTCCTCCTCTACCCCCTTCCCTTCCAGGCTTTGGGAGGACATCAGGCGGGTTGTGTCTGCCCATGTCTGTCATCTCCCGAGACGCCCGGACGGCTTTCACCAAAGAGTGTACTAAGAGAGAAAGAAGAATGGTAATAGTTTTTGTCTTGATTAAAAGGAATTCCGTTTGCACATTTCCATTTTTTAATGTATAAAAATAACAAAAAAATCAACAGGAATAAAAATAGGACTGCCAGAATGATCGTAATCATCAACAACAACAAAAGCATCACAATGATCATAAAACAAAAGATCAGAGTGGTTTAACAATCTCATGTACATCATATGCACCAATACTCAAGAAATGTACGCACTACACTCTTTTTCTTTAGGTGCCCTGTCTGGAACAACACTAGACGATCATGTTCCTCCACTCAAATCTCTTCTTAGTCAACCAGATAAAATTCTTGTTGCTATTCTTACTTATTGCTCATGACTGAAGTAAGACTTTCAATAGAAGTTTTTCTCTGTCTACCTCTGCTGCGTTTGCCTTCAATCTTTCCACTGATTGCTAAGTGTCCTAAAATCCTTAGTCAGCAAATATGACCTCAAAATAGCCTCTGTCTAATGGTTTCTACCAGTGCTCGCTCAAGACTGTTTTCTTTCAGTACCAATTCATTGAGCTTTTTCCGTCCATATCCTCACACACAATAATAAAACATCCAAAGAAACAATACACCTACTTGCGATTTAACCATATCGCCAAGTGCACAAGCAAGCAGCAAATCTACGTCTTTACGATCATACCTCAGCTGATGTATACATTTACCTGTGGAAGCCAAGTCTCGTCTGCCTCCAGTCTCGTTCTGACTGGATAAGAACCTCGTTTTGGCAGCAGCCCATCCCTTTCCTTTAGCTCTATCGGTCGCTTCATGTTTGGCTGTTACAGGAAACCGGAATAGGGGAAAAATGATTGGTGACGAATCATGTTACCATGGAGATTACAATAAACAGTGGTTTCGCTTTACTCTTTTAAAAAGATGCAGTTACATTTTTCAGGTAAAGGCGATCCAGGTGAGAATGTGTAATGGATTGCAAAATCTTAGATAAAAAAGCTACAATTGTATAGGATATTTCTTTGGTCGGCATTTTTTCGATGAAAATATAAAAGAAGAGGTTATAGAGAAGAAATATAATCTGGTCTCAGAATTCTTGGTCTTCAGGCCAGGGACGGATGTAAGGTCGAAACATCTTTTATTGCAAGTTTGCTTACCCATGCACCACCAAAGCCTCCCGAGATAAACGAGAGATAAAGAGAAAGAGGAGAGTCTAGGAAAAGACCACCTTGATCAAAAGAACTATTATATACAATGCTAAGATAAATGAAACATATTAATCCATTGTAGACCAAAGATCATTTTGGTTTTCCTTGTACACTAATTTCCCCTAATTTCTACATTTGTCACAATGATTAATCATCGCATAGAGATTCACTGATGAATTTTGTGTGTGTGTGTGTGTGTGTGTGTGAAGTAGGTCCTGGCCAGTGGTCAGTGAGTAACAAGCGCTGCTCGTGTAGCTGCAACATCTGGGATATTTTCTCAAACAACGCTCAACATGCCATGACATGAAGTAGTTTATAAAAAAAAAAAAAAAAAAAAAATCGAGATCATGGGCGAAAGTGTCGAAACTCGTAAAAAGGCACAGTAAAAAAAAATTGCATTGAACGTACTTTCCCATTTTTTTTTTTACATCATTGATACCATGGATATGTTATAAATGTGAGTGTCAAAAGATTGGATATTTTTTTATCTACTATAGATCTACCCCAGAAATTATTGCAATATGGACTTTAATCTGCAAGTTTTTAGGACCTACATACCATCTGCCATAGCGTACACCTTCTTCCTCCCTTCAGTTCTTTCCTGTCAGATTCAGAAATATACATTACATGAATTCAGTTACAAATGCAAGTTCAAAGGAGGACAAAAAAAATATCAAAAGTTATGTTCGCTCAACTAGTAAATCACTAAATTCTATTATTTTTGCACTCTTTTCCTTTGCAAATCTAGTTTTTTTTTATATATTATAATGTCTAGATTCAAAATATGATTGTTTTGACTTTCTCTGGTTTGGAAAATAATCATGTTTTTTTTTTTTTATGAGGGATGAAACACGTAAACAAGACTTTTTTTGTGTATTATGGTAAGGTAAAAGATAACGAACTGAAGCACATTAACGCGGTTACTCCTTTCTGTTGAAACAACGTTAGGCTGATAGTGATTGTAAAGAGAGCATTTACCGATGTGAAATTAGACTAAAGAGTGTCACACCCGACAGAATGCATACCGATTAAAAATACCGTAGCAAATAATTTAATTTCTTACGGATAAAAAATGCTAATATACAAAGCTCTAAAACTCAGAACATAAGACAGATGAAGAGTCATAATTTATAGCAAGCATTAAGAAAAATAGTAAAGACTATAGAAAATGCATTTTCAAAAGCCTGAAAAAGGGAAACAAAAGGTGGTTTGGGGAGTGGGGGGGGGGGGGGGGNNGGGGGGGGGGGGGGGACGGAGCTTTAAAATATATTTGCGATAGAGCTCACAGAAATATTCAAGAAAAACGTGTGGGAAACTAATGCCTTACATATTCCAGCTGTAACTTGAGGTCGTTGTTGACATCTCGCAGTGACTGACCCACGGACAGGAGGTAGTAGATGGTCATGCTGTGGACGGACACGAGTGGACCCAGTTTAGACCAGCAAGATATCAATATTGGCTTGTTTTCACAATATCACATGAAATTCATGGTCCGATTGTTTGAAAAATGAACTCTTCTTATTAAAAGAAAATAAAGTTGTGATTCTCTGTTTGCTTGTTTGTTTGTACATATAAACCACCAATAGCAAAACCATCCCAGGTTTTAAGGCTAAGTTCCCGGCCAGGCCAGAGAGCCAGTGATGGGCTCAGACTCGAACCCGCACCACGAAGATCGTTGCATGTTTCAGCACGGATTGGCGAGCGATTGAGCCACCGGTAAAGAGTGTGAGGGGATGACGAATTTCTCAATGAAGCGAATATTTCAGTTTTAACCAGCTTAGTTCGTATCTCCTCTCTCAAATGGGCATCGGTGGCTAGGCTAGAGCGCCAGTGATGACCCAGACTCAAACCCGCGCCACAAACATCTTTACACTTCTCAGCGCGGATTGGCTAGCGACTGAGCCACCGGTAAAGAGTGTGAGGGGATGACGAATTTCGCAATTAAGCGAATATTTCAGTTTTAACCAGCTTAGTTCGTATCTCCTCTCTCAAATGGGCATCGGTGGCTAGACTAGAGCGCCAGTGATGACCCAGACTCAAACCCGTGCCACAAACATCTTTACACTTCTCAGCGCGGATTGGCTAGCGACTGAGCCACCGGTAAAGAGTGTGAGGGGTGACGAATTTTGCCGTGAAGCGAATATTTCAGTTGTAACCAGATTACTCAAGTGAGCATCGGTGGCACAGTGGCTAGCGAGTCCGCCCTGAGATCTGAAGGTACCCCTCTGAAGCGGGTTTGAGCCCGGCTACCGGCTCAACGGAGAGCCTGAAAGCCTAAGATCACCTTGTTGTAGACCGGCTATATACAAAAACCAAACTTACCCCAGTAGCATGAAGACGGGCAGAATAACTCCCGGGGATGCGGCGTATTCGATTACAGCACTCACTGATGCGGGTAGCTCTTCTGTCATAGTCCGAGTCAAAACGTGATAGATTTTCGCACTGCCGCTGCGAGACAGAAAAATATGCATTGTTGTAGTAAAAATAATCAATTAACCAACTGTTGCTGTACCCAGACTACTATCAAGCAGCGCCGCACAACATTTAAATTATGTATTAATTTATATTTATGAAGTACTCTTCTCTTTGGTAGAAGATTCAGTAGAACTAAAAAACATCTACAAATACCGCACTCTCAGAAACAGATAAATAAGATTAAGGATCCTGAAAATGCAATGGTGGTTGAAGGCAATAAAGTTTCTATGGAAGTTTATTTGTGTTCGTCATTTTTTTTCTTGATAAAGCCTAAGCACAAAACGTTTTTACGTATACTCTGTGTTGTTTTATTTGTTTTTATGACTTTAAGTTGGTGGTTGTATACTTATACCATATGTAGAAGATTTAGTAAAACGAAATTAAGTTTAATCAAATTTAAGATTATGCAAAAGTTTTTAGGCTATACAAACACGCTTTCTTTGCCACTTTGATATGCGTATGAATTCTTTGCTCTAACTTTAGCTGTGAAGAGAGGAACAAACAAAATTGAAGCAGTAAGAGAGTATATTATACATTAGTAATTTATTTATCAGCCTATGGCCCTTTACAAGGGAACACCGGCCGACGCTTCATGCTATAATGGGCTACGTTTCAAATTTTTTAAACTAAGAGAGCAATAAGTTTAACATCACCAATACAGTGATCAGGCTTTATCATGCAAAAAGAACAATAAAGACAAAAGAAGAGGTTACTTTAGTGATTCTACCCTCAGTGCTATTCTAAAGATGTGTAACGTACCTGAAGGGCCCGCAATATGGCGACGGTTCGACGGCGACGATTGCAAACAAGGGAGGTAACATGCACAGGAACAGCATTATCAGCAACAGGGAGTAGTAAAAGTTATTGGACCTGAAAACAGCAGAAGAGATCAGAATAAGAGCAGAATAAGAATCCTTTTTTTCCTTTAGTAAAAGTTTTTTTGTGTTTGTTCCATTTACATTTCAAAATGCATTTTTATTAAAAAAAAAAAAGTACATGTAAAAATCGGCGTAAAACCTATTTTTATGACTTGGAGAGGAAGGGAAGGGGTTTGTTGAAATAACCACAAACATTTTTTTATCGACTCACTCAGTTCAGGCTAGATTAATTTGATATGAGGGATAAAACACTAACGCCATTTAAGGTTTGGAAGGACAGCTTAGGAACAGAATAATACAGACATAGTTATGTAGGTCAGCCCGTGAAAACAGTTAAATTATAGAAGACCTGGTGAACCAAAACTGTTTCTTTCTCTGTTTTATTTTAATCTTCTGTTGAACAAAGGGGTGGAGCAAAATGAACGATTGTGGGCGCTCTAGAGGGAAAGAGCAGAGTACTTGATTGTGAAGGAGAGAGAGGCTGATACAGTATTGGATAAATAATTGGTGGTGAACAAGCGTGTCTATGTGTGTGTGTGAATGTGTAAAGTGGCCTAAGTGGGGTCCATGACCTGTTACACTGACGTATAAGTGGGGTCCAATTTTCCAAGTG
>BLXT01002108.1:58567-69868 GCA_019648995.1 Plakobranchus ocellatus | reverse complement strand
TTACACATAATCACTGCTCTGCTCCCTTCTCAAACATGTTTACACTTAATCACTGCTCTGCTCCCTTCTCAAACATGTTTATACATAATCACTGCTCTGCTCCCTCCTCAAACATGTTTACACATAATCACTGCTCTGATCCCTCCTCAAATATGTTTACACATAATCACTGCTCTGCTCCATGATTACACAGTTTCACAGCTCGCTCCTCAAATATTCCTAGACATCTTTGCTTCTCTGCTTCCAGCTCAAAATGAGTTTCTTTTCTTTTGCTCACAATTTCTTCCGATGTTTTTGTATTCAATTCAGGAGTACCCACAGACTCTACCTCTGACAGTCAATAGCTCATCAGGTGTGGGAACCCTGTTCAAATATACACCAAACAGAAATGATGTCAACTTCAGCCAAACGTCTGTCATTTATGAGCTGCTGAGCAAGGACGAGTGCAGGCCTAAGAATGGTACTGCTATGGCTGATATAAGGAGATACATCACAAGCACTCCACAGTGGATCAGTGAAGAAAGATTTTTTGCCTTTGAGGAAGATGACATAGTAGATAGGAATGATGATGAATTCGATATAGCAGATATGAGTGGTGATAAATTCATGCTTGATAATGATGATAAAGAGGAAGATGGAAAGAAAAAGGAAAATGATGCATGCCTTTATGATTGTGGGAAAGAGGAAAAGAATGAGGTGAAGCGGTCAGCTCTCTTGTCAAGCAATCTGCGTCAGGTCACATTGGAAAGGGGATGGCCTAAGTGGGAAAGCCGTGGCTTGGGTCAAGCGAAAGATGCACCCATTTATTCACAGCTTGCTCAGAATGGTCGTCACCTACTGAGTCTGCCACAGCCTGATTCTTCCACAGAGGGAAACGATGGAGGAACAAGCACAGATGCTGGGCCAGGGAGTGAGTCGCCCAGAAGCATTGGGACCTCATCAGATTCTGAGCTGTACCGAGTGTTTGTGTCTGGGCAGTCTGAAAGCGGATTGTGGGGAGGGATGACTCCTGCTCAGTGCTATTTCACAGAAACAAGTGGTGAGTTCAGAGAAACTGCCTTGCTAGCTGCTTTTCCACATTTATCTATGCAGGGATGCCACATTTCCAGAAATTTCTGGAATTCGAGAAATCAGAAAAGATGGATTTTTTTTCCGGAAGGAGAAATATTTATATTTCCAATATAACAGTAGTTTGGGTGAGCTTTCCACTAATTAGACTGTTGTCAGTGTTGGCACTTTTGTTTTGTTTTTGTTGTTCATGTGCTGTTGTTTGGGTGACTGGCCAATTGTGATCGATCATGAATCCTCTCTTAAAGTTCAGGAAATTTTCTCAGGCTCATGTGGCATCTCTGACTTTAAAACAGTTAATGAAGCAGATTTTTACATTTTGAAGTTTGTGCTTTCCATCTCCTTCCTATCTTATCATTGCATACAGATTAAATGTGGATTTTGCTCTCCAACATAAAACACAAACACTTATATTTTAAGTCCATTTCTAATTAATTTATTGGCCCATGCAACACTTTTTTGAGAAAAGTATGTTTAAATTATTTTTTTCTTTTCACTTTTTTTTATATATGCTTTTCAAAACATCCTCAGATCATCATCACATGCACACTCGCTCACTCACTCAATAATTATATGTTGTAGACCATTCACATTTATTAACTAAAGGCTCAAATGTTGCTCTGCTACTCTCATGCACATAAATGTATTCTTTAATTTTTTCGCATAAATTCTTTGACTCTGGCATACTGTGAGATTAATCAGCCAATCAGCCACACAGATTGGCTTGGCTGTTCTTCATTCTCAGGTACGATCTATATTAAGCTGTGGCTGAGCTACGGCTTCTCACAAAGCCAAAAGCAAACCAGAGCCAACCTCAAAGACCAATATAAAATGGATGATTTGACATTTCTGTAACTCTTTATTCCTCAAAAAGATCAGAGGACACAGACCACAACTCTCTATACTGTCCAGTTATTTGATGCGCTTCAGTTATTACATCTCAAAGAAAATTTTCATAATGTAGGATTTTTTTTCTCATATACAACTTGATCCTTACATTCTGTAACAAAGATCCTCTGTAAAATAGTTTGTTTTTCTTTGCACTAAATCAAACTTTATATCTGTTATGATTTCATTTGCACTTTATTCATTTCTCCCTTTGAATCCTTGCTCGAGACAACACATCACAGTTTTAGTCGGCTGTTCCTTCAACTATATATTAAAATCACTCCTCCGAGATTTTTATTTTTTTTTTAAGATGGGTATAATCCCTTTTACTAGCTCTTTTTAAATATTTGATAGTGTTTGCGACCTTACAAATAAAGGGGCGAAGTTTATCTTGTGAAAACCAACAGCATACTGGTGTATTTATAGTACATCAAATTGGGTTTGTGTTCAATGCCATTGCATATAACTAACCATGCATTGAAGTGTTCAATAAGAACACCCAGCAAGGTCGGACAGAAAGCCATGTCAAGCCATGTGATAACAATATTTATAATCATTCATATTTTTATACTAAGGGCCCTTAATTTTAACTCTCACTCACTCAGATGAAGTGGACCTGACTCTGAGCCTAGTCAGTAAGAAGAAAGAATCTTCACACGTCTCTGCGGATTCTGAAGAGACTGGACTCGTCTTGCGCTGGCGACAGGTGTGTGAGAACAGGCCAAAACAGTTTCTTGTTGACACTTACCTGGTGTATGTCTCACAAGACGAATACTGCCAGAGTGAGTATGTGTTGATTTTTTTTTCTTTCACAGACTTGAAATATACTCTTGAATATGGTTAGAATGTTGTTGGTTTAATATCATTTATCGGGCACAATCATCATTGGAGTTGTTCAAAATGTGTTGAGTTGCAGTTCTGCTTGATTGATTTCAAATGAAATCCATCAGCCAAGGGAGTTAAAACCACTTGTTTCTCTATGTGGAGGACTTTCACTAGACATGCTATAGGCTTTCTGTTCAAACGAAAGTTAAAATTTTTTACTTTTTTGCATCAAAATTTTGATTTGAACTCGGTGATGCTGATCTTCTACAAGACTCATGTTTTGAAACTGCTACACAATTTGTCCGAGACTAGTCCATTAGCTTTACAATTGTACTTACTGGGCAAATCAGGCACAAGCCATTTTTTGGGGGAGTATTGGGTTGTGAGAATGGTGGATACGCTTTTAATTTACGCTTCTATTGAGAATAAACCTTATGTCTCTTCACCAATCCTGTATAAAGGTATGTGAGTGAGAAGACCATACTTTCATCACATTTACATTTCCTGAGTGAATACAGATTTTCTGAAAGGCTCCAGTGCTAAAGTATAATCTGGGACTTTAAGTTGATTTACGGTGGTTTAATGCTATTTCTTTGCAAAGATATAAATTATTGAAATAAAAAAAAACCTATAATTTTTTAAAAAGTATTGTAAACAATGAAAAGAGATGTATATTAAATGTCTTTTGTTTTCAATTTGTCCTTTATGCCAGCTGTTTCAATAAGATCGGTCAAAAGATAATCTGGACAGTGCGCTGTTATCTGTTTAATATTATGAAGTTCAAAAGATGGTACAGCAGGCTGAAATGATACTTTTACTGGAGTGAGAAACAATTATTAAAAAAAAAAACAAAAAAAAAAAAACAACTTTAAATATATTTATATCTGTGGAGCATATTGTCAAAAAATGGAAAATTTGCTTCAGGTGGACAAGTGGGTCGATTTCGTTGGGAGAGAGCCAGGGATGTTCTAGCGTGCAGGACATTGAGTTTTCTAGTTACATGAAAATGAAGTGCAACAGTTTTTTTGTTTTTTTTCGAGTTTTTACTCATGCTCAGGTTCTTTTTAGTGGGAAGAAATTTTAGGGGTGTACAACATGAGTAAGAAATTTTATGGGCTGTATAACTTGAGTAAGAATCCATACAAAGTTTTTAACCTCCGTAAAAAAAAAAAACTATGCAGGGTTTGTAACCTCAGTGAAAGATTATAGGATGTGTTACATTGGTAAGAAACTATGCTAAATAAGAAATGGAATGGTATGTATTAAGCAGTAATTTGCTGATCCTCAGATACCAGTTTTGTTGGGGAGGTTGAGAATCCCATCTTTGAGCCGTCTTTCCTGTCGCTGCCCGAGGGCTGGCTTTTTGCCTGTGTCATAGCTAAGAGTCGGCCGTCTGCCTCACACCCCGCAGGATTCATATCACAACCAAAAGCCAAGAGCCTTGACCTATCACAGATTAGTGAGTACATGATGAGAGAAAATCAAACACAAAGACACGTAGGCCTATTTCCTCTCTCTGACCAGCAGTAGTATAAAAAATGTTTTTATATTAACTTTGGCTGAACCTTCTACTACAACTGAGCAAACAGAGAAACTATTTTTGTATGAATTGTGCCTGAGAACCAAGCAGACTAAATTATTTATATGTTAGTTGTGGCTACAAACTCCATTACAACAGATGAGTAGATAAAATAAACTATTTTTATAATGAATTGTGCCTGAGAACTCTATCACAACCTGGCGGACCAAATTATTTACTTGTTAGGTGTGGCAAGAATCTCTGCTACAACTTAACAAAGTAAAATATTTTGATGATACTTTTGGCAGAGGCTTCTATTGCAATTATGCTCGATCACCTTTGTATACTGGTAATGACTGAGAGGATTATACAAAAAAGAATTTTACATTGTGATAGTGAGTTTTTAACATTGTTGGTGGAAATCAGGATGATTCTTACAGTGGATAACAGCATCATAATTCTTGTGAAATAGCATAAATCTCTCATACAAACAACACATCCTTATTTTTCTTTTCACCAGAAAAACTGACAAGGATGAGCACGCATAACTTACTGTAACAATAAGAAGAAAAAAGACATAAATTAAAGTTCCCTTGACCACAAACTATTGCCCAAAGCTGTCACAACTTCTTTTTTTTTCAGTGATTCCAAACCAATTGATGCTTCTTTTATCCTTTTTTTTTTTTAATTGAATCTCAGATGCCCTTATACCCTATGGATCCCACATTCGTTTGAATCCTAGATTTTAAACTGCTTTTTTTTTAAAAAGTTCTAAATAGTGATCTTGGCTTAATATCATGACCCTCACTAAAGCTTTGCCAGTTCTACAAATCTTTATTGTCTTTTTGTTGTTTTATTTTTACCATCTACAGAGGCAGATAGCAAAGAGACCGTGAGCCCACTTGTTTCTCTTGTGGTCCTCGTCATTCCTGCTGTGGTTGTGGGTATATTGATCTGGTAAATACCACCTTCATTTATTTTGAATCTCATTTGAAAGCTGCACAAGCGCCTCATCTTCCATTAAACATCTTTAGATGTAAAATCTTTGGGTGACCAGTGGCGCAGTTGGTCATATGCTTGGCTGCATTCTGAAAGGGATTGGGTTTGATACCCACTGGGGGCCAGTGATTTTTTTGCTTCTATCCTTTGTCAACCAAGCCCGTAGGTCTCTTAAGATATAAGGCAGCTAAGAAAGCAGAGCAAACTTTCACAATGCTGTGAGCCGCAAAAAAATCTGGAACCTGAGTCTGGTTTCCTCTCTGCTTTTCTCTTGCTCCTTCTGTCAAGTCACTTTAGGCTTGGCATGGGCAATGTGTGGGGGAAGCAGTGGCTCATCCGGTAGGGCAGTTGGCTACCAAGTCAGAGGTTCGGGGTTTGAATCCCAGTCTGGACAAAATCAATTTATCATTGCTCCTCTGTGTCACCCAGCACTAAATGGGTAGCTAGGTCTCTTTAGACCCGGCGAAAGTAAAGGCGGCAAGGAAGGCAATGGCAAACTACCTCATATGCCCTATGCAAAAACGATCGGGACCCTTCTCTTGGTTCCCCAATGCTTGGACTAAGCGTTGAATCCACTTTACTTTTATAAGCAATGATAAAAGCTTCATGGGGTGATTGTCATTTTATGAAAAATCATTAGTTTTTTAAGTAGCATTAGAAGGCAGTAGCAGTAGTTTGCTACTTGGTATCAGTCCCAGCATGTGCTGAGCTTGCCTTTTTAATCATTACTAGTGTAGAAGAAGGTCAAGATCCAGTTAAGATCTAAAGAACCTGGGGATGTTTGGGCTCATGGTAAACAGACCCACCCTGCTTCTTTGTTGCTTTGAAGATAGCGTGATCTCTAACACAGAAAAATAATCATAAAGATTGTCCTAAGCATTTCCTACTCCACTTCTCTGTGAAGGTTTTTTTTGTTTTTTTAAGTCAAGCACATATGGGTTGCTGTTAGTTTTGGTTATTTTAGAGTCTCGATTATAATAAGGCCCAGTAAGGGCTTTGAGTGACGCTGATCAGGTAAATCAAAATGACTACCTGGTCTTCTCAACAGATGGAGCTCTAAGAATAATAAAAAAATAAAAAAGAAGGCTGTAGCTTTTCTCTTGCCTATGAAAATAGAAAACAAACTTGACAGAAACCGCGAAAACTAAGTTTGCATGTTGTAAATTAAAAGTACTCCCGAATCCATTTCTTTCTCTCTCTCTCTCTCTCTGACAGACACCCACGCCTCTGCCAACTTAAAATCTATCGGTTTAACTTTTTTTTTTTGATCATGCAAACATTACTGTGCATTGCATGTTATCTTCATAAAGTTTATTTATTCTTGGTCTTTATTATATCCAGCCAATAGAAATGTTCTAGATAAAGTGGAGAAACCTTGTCTATTTATAGCCCCCCCCCCCCCCCCCCNNAAAAAAAAAACCCAAAAAACTCATAGTAAGGGCAGATAACTATTATTTCTACTCAGCAAGACGTGCTTATCTTCAGAAATAAGGTTTTAAAAACACTGCAGGCCTTCTATAGCATTTAAAAGCTTATGGTAGGCTCTTTAAAAGATTTAGTTCATGCATGTAGAAAATCAGTGAAATTTGGCTACAATTAAATCTAGGTGGGCTTTACAATTGTTTGCCTGCCCTTTTATTTGGTTTTTCCAAGCTATCATGAATTCTTCTATTTCTTCATTGTGAAACTTATCTTTTGTGTTTACTATGCTTTTTGCCTTTACCAAAGTGTCTGGTCTAAGCGGCTCTTGATGACTAAGGTAAACTAATCATTCCTGTCATTCATCTTTATAATATGCATTGTGTTTGGATTGTGAAATTCTTTGGGCTGACTGTACAAAATTCATTATCTTCACCTGGCTGTGCACTCCATTCCTTTGAGTTTATTTACACAGTGTATGACTTTTTATTTCTGAATTCACAGTTCCCTGTTATCATTTTTAGCTAACATCTGTAGCCTGTTTTGGGTATTCAAGAAAGAAGGGGTATTTTGAGACCACCTAATACCATAGATATTAGTGCCTTTAGGGTTTTCCCTTCCCCCCTCTGCTTCAGTCATTTTTCCATTATCTTCAGATGTCATGTGCTTCGAGCTTCCATGCAGATTTGTATGCACACAGATAAGGACGTGAAGATTTTTTCCCCAAAGATTATCACTACCGGTATCTATCTATCTATCTATCTATATATAGATAGATAGATAGATATAATATGTCTAAGTGTGCACAAATTCAGAGAGGTTTTGCTGCAAGAGAATTGCAATGTTTATTTCAAGATTAGTCCTCTTCTTTGGGCACACAGTTGAGTGCTTTTGTTCTGTAATTATTCAAAACATATGCAAATCATTGACTCATATATATCTGTCGAGATGAGCCTTGGTTGAGATGCAAAAGTCTATTGTATTATCATCTTTGTTCGTTGGTTTTACTGGCATCTGATGCTATCTACATTATGTCTACGTTCATCTTGCATTTTGCATTTTGTTTTTATAGGTGCTATTGCAGGAGACGAAAATCTGTATTTAAACTTGCTAAACAAGTGAGCGTCCTTTTGAGTGAAGAAAATGTCACAAAATCAAAGGTAAAGTTTTATTATGTAATCATGGAATATGGACTCCTTCCTCGCCCTCTCCTCCTCCTCTTTTTTCCTCTCTCTCATAAACTTCTCTCTTCCTTCCCTCCTGTTGACTTTTTCTTTCCATCTAATCCTCTTGCTTTCTCTCATTCTCCATCTCTCTCTCTCTCTCTCTCTCTGTCTCTCTGTCTCTCTCTCTCTGTCTCTCTCTCTCTCTCTCTCTCTCTCTCTCTCACAGACACTCTTTTTCATTTCCACTCTCCCCCACCTCTCTCTTAATTTCTTGCTCAAGTCCTGCCTGCACATCTACCTTCCTAACTTCTCTCTCTGTTTATCTGTCTGTTGATCCACTACATTTTGTAATTAACCCGTTTTAGGCCATACGTTTGCTACCTATTCATGCCCTTGAGTGTAAAGGGAAATGGTGTTTTTGCACATATTTTCCCTTGTTTTAGCAACAATCGTTTTATGGAACACTGTCTTTCCACTCAGAGCCGTACTGTTACTGAGTCTGAAAGATAACTGTGAGCCATTAAAGTAAAGTCCCCATTAAAAAATACTTCTACTTAAAAAGATAACCTTCTTCTATCTCAATTATCCCAGTCTTTAATTTTCCACACACATCTTAGGAAAAAAAAAATATTGGGAATGATAGCAAGATCATTTGAGTCAAAGCTTTAATTATACTCACATGAAAGGGGCAGTGGTGGCACAATGGCTTGCAAACCTGCCCTAAAATCTGCAAGAGCCTTTCTTGAAGTTTGAAACCAGCCATGGCATCCTAGCCTCACAAAGGCCCTGAAACTTGGAATTACTTTCTATGAGACTGGTCAATAAAAAAAACAGCAAGTAACCATCTGATGGCAGGTTTTAAAGCTGCCAACACCTCCTAACTCATACAGCAATAAGCAGACCTTTGCTTTTTACTACTGATCTCAAGCAAATGATGGTTTTTTTTTCAGATGGAAGCGGTGAATATACCAGTTCCCCCCACCTATGGGTCGAGCCAAGTGCCAAAAGATGGCAGTGATAAGTTGGACCAAAGTAGACAGAATATTGCAACAGACAGTGGTGTGGACATCCCCTGTCAAAACAAATCAGATGAGAGCACTGTTAGCAGGTCAAATGGGTCCATTAGTAACAGCAGCGGCAATAGTGAAAGCCTGCAGACGAGTAATACCACTGCTGCCTCCAGCAGACCAGAGGATCAGGATAGGCATTGTGAAACCAAAGTTGATATCTGGGCCAATGATTTACTCAGTTGTGACAAGATACCAGGGTTGTGTATAACAAGCATGAAAGGCAAAGTGAAGTCTAACGGGGATGACAGCGCTCCTATCGATGGAGAAGCCTGGGTTGAAGAAGGCCATGACTCTACCTTTGAGATGAGAGATTTATCTGCAATCGAGAGCGGAGAGTGCCAGATGTGGCTTCATGGGAACGATTGCCCTGCTGTCAGTGGAGAAAACTGGATTGATAAGTCTACCAAAACATAGGTTTCTCTCAGGCTCATGGGTTGTCTTTTTTATCATACTTCCAAAAAAACAAAAAAGGTGTCTCTGGACCAGTCCAAATGAATTGTAAATCACATTTAGAATATTGTAAAGCATTGAAAACAGCCAGAAACTTCATTTTGTAAGCTTTTTCAATGGTGAAAACTGATCAAAGATAAAAGTAGTTCTGTTCTTAAGTATCAGGATACAAATCTTTTTTTTTTAATACAGTGGAAAGAAGGACAAACCAAACTCAAATTTCTGACGTTTTTTTTTTTTTTTCTCAAATGTGTTTTCTGCAATGTCTGAGTCTGCAGGACTGGTCTCAAGGTAAATGACATACATAACAAAAAACAACAACGGTGTTTTGCTACATTGAAGAGGAGGGATGTGGAAGAAACATTCTGAGCTTTGTCTACTTCATTTTAAAGTCACATTCTGCATCATTATCATTCCACTTAAATGAATTTTTCATCTTCTTCATAATAAATGACCTTTTCCTGCCTTTCTATTTTGTCAATAAATTTTTTTTTGCAGCAATATGTTCTCTTTAGGGTAAATTTTTATTTTATATGTTCTTTTAGGATAAATTTTTATGAAACTGTTTTACATGCTTTGTCATACATTATTGTTTCTAACATTTTTTACTTGTGTACTCATATTTTATTTTGAGGGGGGGGGGGGGGGATGACAACCTCTCAATAATACTGTAATTTAATGCAGAGGGTAGAAGGAAATAAATGGTAAGAATGCAAAAGAAAAACAAAACAAAAACAAAAGTGAATTTCTTCTCCATGACATTGTCTTTGATGTCTATTTTTTTCTTATCAATCAAATGCCAATATTCCCTTTTGTGTTGAGAAATCCACAGTGTATCGCTATAACTAGGTTTATGATTTTGGGGGCTTGTATCAATATTTTTGAATACTGTTTTTTCTTGGTTCATTTGAAATACTCTCAGTATTTGAATGATGCCATAGTCCACACGCACTTTGATGTAAAACTCATAGCTACACTTGTCTCGGGTTCTCCCACATTTCTCGGCACACACAGAGCTGTAACTGCACTCACGACAACAAAAAAGGGTTGAAACAGCACATAGTGCTAGAAAAACAACCGGGGCTGAGTAAAAAAATTACTTGTGCTTTCACCACCAGAAAGTCTAAACTTGGATATATGTAGGGAAAAAAATGACCAAAAAAAAAGACCCTAGGGAGGAAAAACCTGGATATTTGGAATTGAATGTGTAGCTGAATTAAGGTACTGTTGTTTATACCATTTGATAAATTTTGATACCTGAACTATGAATTACATTTTTCATCCTTCATGTATAAAGTTAAATGAGGAAAGGATATATAAATGAAACAAGAAAGATGAGAGGAAATGAAAAAAAAAATTTTTTTTGTTATTCAGAAAACATTGTGAGGTCAGGGATAAGCTTAGCCACTCTAGAGGTTTTTGAACACTCTGAGGACTAGGACCCAAGGAAGTTTACTTCTCTTCATGCTGCTGTCGGGCTTAGTTATTCATCAATAATAAATTGTGAATCAGTTGAAAAATTACAAAGGCTGCTCAAAATGTTGGCTGTCTTAAATATGCATTTTCTCTCGAACTTGAATTGCTCTCTTTGTTAGCTGACCTTTACTGCCCATGTGTGATCGACACATGATTGTTTCTGCTGCTATTTAAGTATGAAACTATCCCTGAATCAATCTCCTTTCTTCCTGGCTCAACCATATGAAGAAGAATAGACTGAGGGAGAATGGATGGGGCAGGAAGCAATAGGCCTCGCTCTGGGGAAATCATTTCTGCATAAATAGGCCTTCAGTTGGTGTTTCAAATTTGACTCTGGTGTATTTTTTTTGTGTGTGAAAAATTGTGTGCTACAAATGGCAGGTGATTTTTTTTTTTTTTGTTTGGGGGGGGGGGGGGGGGG
>BLXT01002108.1:31176-56689 GCA_019648995.1 Plakobranchus ocellatus | reverse complement strand
TTTTTTTTTTTTTTTTTCAAATTTTATTTTGATTTGCTACTGAATTTTTTTTTAAATGTTAGTGTAAAAAATAATTAGGAAAATAGTCAGTTGATATTGTAATTACAATGGAACATGAGATTTTTTTTTAAATAAAAGAAAAAAAAAACTTAAGAAACACACGCATTATATATTCACACAGTGAAAGTGTGTGGCAATAAAGTTGTTTGCAAAGTAAATTCTCTGTATGTTAAACACATATGTTTATTTATGCTATTAAAATTTTATTTTTTGAATGATTAAACCTAATATTCAATGTGCATATTTGTTGTATGAGTGACTGAAAAATAGCAGAAAATAATGGCTACATTTTCTATTGTGATTGAAAGCACAGCACGTACTGGGGAAAAAAGATTAAGAGATCAGCAGTATTCTATTATTAAGTTTTCTTTTTCTGGCAGATTATTATTGTAAATTGCTGGTGTTTAAAAATAAATTATAATGAAGCAGATTTTCTCTTTTTGCTCGTATTTTCAAAGGTTTTCCAGTATAACTAAAATTCCACCTATGGTTTGCAAAGTGTAATTGGTTAGCAGTCTTACAGTCTAGCTGTGGCTCCAATTCAGGTACACAGGACAGGGTATTTTTTAGGGGTTAAAAGAAATGACTATTTCTTCACTCAAGAGTAGATTACTCTTAGAATATTTGAGGAAAGTTTAAACACTTAAGAAATCTGTAATTTTAACCTCTAGAACTTGAGATTGTAATTGTACTTTGGTTGGGATCAGAGCCGCAAACCTCATTTTTGTGAGGCTGCCCCACAATTATATTTTATCACAAATAGTTAGGAGATTTCAAGATGGCTTTAAGTGCTTGATGAAGTTGCTCCAAATGAAAAACATGTTTACCCCACAAGGACTTTAGTATTACTATTGGTGAACTCTGTGTATTTCTTCTGCTTCAATTTTTCTCTGTCTGTCTGTCTGTCTCTCTCTCTCTCTCTCTCTCTCTCTCTCTCTCTCTCTCTCTCTCTCTCTCTCTCACTCTCTATGTTTGAAAGGGAGAGAGGCTGATGAAAAATTGATCACTTATAGATTAACATGATCTGTAAATATTTTTTATAGACATTTTTACACACCGGTACTTCTACATAATTCTACATCAGTGTTTAAATGTGTCTCTAGACTGGTTCAAATGAGCTAAAGGTCAAATTTTAGAATCACTGAAACAGCAAGAAATTTTTCTCTGTGAGGTTTGCGATAATGAAAAGTGCGTAGTGCCATGTTGTTTCTGAGTCAAGACATGAGATTTGCAGTTTTTGGAAGAAAAAAGAAAAGAGCTCTTCCAAGAAGAAAATTTCAGGCTTTCAGGCCAGGGCGCCTGTGGGGGTGCTGCAACAGAAGGATCCCTGCAGAGCTTAGGGCAGATTTGCTATCCACTGTGCCACCAAGTCTAGAGTTTATGGTAGGCTTGTAGGAGTCTAACCTTCAAGTTTTGGCTTTCTCATTCAAAAACTATTGATCCACAACTCAATTCATTGAATGGAAAAACTTAACGCTAGTCCATGTATAATGTTGTATACTTGTCCTGAGATCAGCCCTAATGAAAGCTAGTTAGTTCTAAGGAACTTTTCCCCTCCGACAAAATAAAAATCGCCGGAAGAATCCACTTAAACCACATTTACCATTTTAGGGCTCAGAGAACGAAATCTCAGGCTGCTGCAATGGTTACACAATGTTCAGAACTGAGACTTTTTCAGACTGAACTCAAGACATGGGTTTGCCATAGTTGTTACAAATAAATTGTTCAAGATGGCTGTGATGGTATTGACAAAGTATTTTCATCCCAGATTACAATGGCACTTTGATTTGTGGCTCAATCAGTAAATTTATCATTTTACACGAATTTTTTGTTGTCGGTATATTTTACACAAAGTTGAGGACGAGTCTTATAAGGATAAAAAAAAAAAACATTTGTCCCATAGCGATTAATTTCTGTTAACGTTGATAGAAAATAATGGATTTTTATGGGATCTTCATTGTTCTATTCCTTCTAATTGTACAGCTAAGCTGAAAAATAAATCCTTAAAATTGTATCCCCTCTTAGAGATTCAATCAGGACCACACACTTAATGAAACTGCATGTCTTTCTATGAATTTTTACCAGTTTTGTTACCATACCTTATTTTATTCTGGTATTTCAGATGTAAATTGAAACTTTCCTTCTTTGTTTATAATAAAATTGTATAAGTATGAGAAAAGTATGCAGTATTATCTTCTCTCCCAATGTGTACACCAATGTGCTAAGAAATTTACATACTCCTGTTGAGTTAAACTTTAAATATCTTCACTTGGAAAACCTTCATCTTCTTCACTTACTGGTTACCCTCATTGATATTGTGAGAAAAAATAAAATTGTGCTGTAGGCGCAGTCAAGTTGGAGATCTACATAACAGGATTCAAATCAAAATCTTAAAGAAAAGAGGAAAAAAAAAATTACCTTTTTTGATCATTCTGTTTGTAGAGAAAATTTTTAGGATGGGTGTAGACGGTACTGTGCACAGAGAAGCTAGTTTTTACTCTTCTAAGGTTTTGGGTTTTTGTTCAAAGCCAGTCAATTTAAGTTGATCAATTAGACACAGTCAGTGGGATTGCCATACAATTATTCAAAATTTTAATGCAAGAGATGGGAATATGTAACAGTGTTCAAATAATAGTAATAATAATATTAATAATAATAATAATAATAATAATAATAATAATAATAATAATAATACAATTTAAAAATCAAGTGTTTTATTTTTAATTCGTGATTTAAAATACTTGGATTAACAAATTATAGATATACAAAAGTAAGCCATGTATTCAAATATTATTGCACTCTCACTCTCAGAAACAAATAATGAGTGAAAGGAACATGAACATGCTCCTGTTAAAATCAGCACATCCTCATTGTCATATATTCTGCCTTTGGGCCCAATGTTTTTACGTACAATCTTGTTGTTTGAATTTGTTTCTAATAAGTTTCAAGTTAATGGTTTTATTCTTTTCATTTATTATTTTTTTGCTTATTCAAAAGTGATGCAGCAGTATAAACAGTAACACATGAACCTCTTATTCAAGTAGTTGTTTTGATAATATTAATAGTGATGAGTGTAGACATTTTTACAGGTCTTTAGTTCTTTTTAGGAATATGTTGCCCTGCTTTTTATGCTACCGATTTTCATTAAAAAAAAAAAAGTAAAGAAATAGTAAATATGTCATATCAATAAGCTGGTCATTAAATCTCTCTGGCTCATAATTTCTAGGTTCTCATCACTCATACATGTGAAATGCATATTGTAAACTCATATCTTTACTTTATCAATCTCTTTCAGGTTAAGATATTATTTGAGAGCTCTTGCAAGAATAGAATGATAATGCCTTGCTATGGAAAGTTTTTCAGTTTATGTTTAAGTGTAAGTAGGTTTACAATGCTGCTTGCTTTGAGTTGGATTCCTGTAGCTACATCACCTAAATGGCTTTCCACTTTTCCCATGTTTTGTCTCTGTCTCTCTCTCAGGCTTTATTTTCTGCTCTGCCTCACCCACATATTCTTCTGTTTTTCTTTCTATCATTTGCTTTCCTTTCTCTCTCTCTCTCTCTCACTTGTTTTCTTTTTTTCTCTCTCTTTTGCTTTCTCCTCAGTCTATGTGTGAGAGAAATGCCACATTCAGGGCTAATCTTCTGGAATTGTAACAATTTACCAAGTGAGGATCCCTGCCATTCCTATTTACCGCATAATCTGTATGAAAAGAAGACATGTACAACAGTGGCAAAACAGAAATCTTGTTTTTTGTATAAACTTTGGCAACAAATTAAGCCTTAATGAGTGTTTTATCTTACTTAAATTTTATCTTGCAATTATATATATATATATATATATAGTTGTAAATGAATGAAAAATGAGTGTTTTTACCCCCAGACTAATTATGTATGGTATCATTACTACACATGTTTCTCCCATTGTTTTTTTTTTTTTTTTTAATTTTGGCTTGTACAGTTTTCAGTGGGTAATTTTTTTCTTTTCTTTTTTTGTGCCAGCGAATTATACTTAGCTTAATCTGGTGCTTTTTTATTGATGTTTGATCAACCTCAAGAGCCTTAGTCATGTGTCTGGATGTAGCTGCCTTTTATATCATGTTATCAAGGGCATCAGGCTTTCAGTGAAAGGTATATATCAAACTCAAGCAACCATATCAATTATGTGAAAAGTTGCGAATCAAAACTAAACTAAACAGGCTTAGCAAATGTAATGAATGTTCACCTTGTTTGTGCTGTGCATTTTGGCATTTTCAAAGAAGAAATAAAAATTTAAATTAACCTTGAGAAAGGGCCAAAATTATTTGCTGTCATGTTCTTTCTTGTTGCTTGTTTTAATCGGTTTGGATGTAATGGTAGAGAAGGCCTATTCCTTCCATAATTTGTTGATTTCAAAAATTTGCTTCCCATCTGGCTCCCCTGGTTAACCTTTATTGAAATAGCCCTATTGATATTACTGGAAGCCAAGTGAAGCTAGCAGCACCTATACTCACCTATTTCTACAAAACAAAAATGTTGAATGAATTGTTTAAATGTTTTTTTTTTTTTTTTGGACAACGCCATAAATGTAAATAATACTATAAAACGCAATTTTGTTGTTGTTGTGATTGTATGGAATCTTTTGATAATAAATTAGTACACCAAATTATATGAGGAGCTTGATAAATAGATAGATATATAGGCCATTACCACCAATCAAATTCAAGGCCACACCGCTGTGTTGCGTTTGGCAAAATAGTACCGGAGGTAACCAGTAGGCTTATGGAAACGACAGAGTTTTTGTCTACAAACATTAAGTTTGAACGTTTCTTTAGTCAAAAATATAACAAACCATCATGAAATAATTGCTACATAGTTTGTTTATTCTGTTGAGCCTTGTTTTGTATCCACTTTATTGATGTATTCTTAGTTTTTTTTCTACTCTAAATCTAGAGCTTCAGATCAAGTAACGGGCGAGTAGATCTTTATTTAGAGATCTTATTAAATCTAGCTCTCGATATAACTTCAGAATTCAGCAAGATGATTAACTTTTCTGTTTTTTCTTTTTTTTTTTTTTTGGAAATTTCGGCAAATTGTAGGCCGTAGCAATTAGCAGACAATCAAAGTCAACTAGAATCTAGTAACTGTTAGACGTTAATCCACTTTTAATAACCTTTTTGGCCAAATGTAACCAGGAAGTTTGGGTGTGACGTAATACACAAAAACAATAACAAAGCGAAACAATTTGGTTTGAGAGTGCGCCACACACCTCCTCCCAGCACAGACATCTCACAGAGTTACTGGAAGCGCACAGGCAGTCGCACTTGTCGTCCCGTACGTGTTGTGGTGAGTTTGAGCCAAAGGTTGTCCTCGAGTATCGTCCGTCTCAGTGGCAGAGGACGGCCCTGGCAACGCTGGGGGACGTCCACGCCGCGCTGGTGGTTGCAGCTGGACCGGTTTGGTGGGGTTCACTTGCGCCGGTTTGAGGCGGTCTATTGAGATTCGTTCTGCACGACCGCCCATGTCCACAAGAAACGTTTTCTCACCTGGCGCTAGCACCGTGTATGGGCCAGTGTATGGTCTTTGTAGTGGAGTCTTAACGGTATCAGTGCGTTTGTAAACGTACTTGGCTGTAAGCAAAGATGGGGGCAAGTATGTGTGTGGTTTACTGTGGTGAATTGTTGGTCTAGGTTTGAGGAGTTGTGTCTTGGCTCGGAACGCTGTCAAAAATTCTGTAGCCGACCAAGGCGAAGCCAGAAAAGGGGTGAACTCGCCTGGAACGGTAAGAGGTTCACCGTAGACGAGCTCTGCTGACGAATATCCCAGGTCTTCCCTGGGTGCGGTTCTAAGTCCAAGGAGTACCTAAGGTAGTTCCTCTACCCACTTATTTCCTATGAGTCTGGCTTTCAGAGCTGCCTTGAGCGTGCGGTGAAACCTTTCGCCATTCCGTTGGCCTGGGGGTGAAATGCTGTTGTCCAGTGTATCTTGACTCCAAGGCGTCTAGCGATTTCTGTCCACATTTCTTTAAACCGCGGTCCGATGATAAGTCCTCAGGAATGCCAAAGCGAGAGATCCACCCTCCCACCAGAGCTTAAACACATTTGACAGTTGTAATATTTGGGATAGGAATATCCTCTGACCACCGAGTGTTGCGATCAATGATGGTCATGAGGTATCGGTAACCACAGGACTCAGGAAGCGGGCCTACAATGTCGATTTTGATATGCGAAGATCTCTTTTCTGGCACGGTAAATGTTTGGAGGGGTGCACGAGTATGTTTTTGAATTTTTGATGATTGACATTCGTGACACTCTTTAACCCAGGTGCTAACTGGAAGTCGTAAGCCATGCCATACGAATTGCTCCGAAACAAGCTTGACGGTAGGCTTAACCCCCGAATGTGAAACGTTGTAAACAGCCTCAAATACGGAACGTCTGAAATCTGGAGGCACGATGGGGCGAGCTCGGCCAGTTGAAATATCCCAGAGGAGTTCGGGTCCTTGGTCGATCAGTTTGGTATTGGTTATTTGCAGGTTAGTGAGCGCTGTATTGTATGATTGTCCGTTGCACTCGAGGTTTGCGCTGCAGCCATAGCTGTATAGTCGTTACCTAACGAGACCGCATTAGTGTCAGTGACAGCTCGCGAGAGGCAGTCGGCAACTACATTCTTCTTTCCAGATGTATGCCTAATAGGAAAACTCTGAAATTGCAGACAGATGCCTCTACTGAAGAGCTGATTGTAGCTCCGTGGCTTTTTACATAGCGTGGACTAACGGCTTGTGATCCGTGTAAATGGTGAACTGTCTTCCCTCTAACATGTAGCGAAAATGACATGTAGTCAAATGAACGCCCAAGAGTTCTCTGACGAAAGTACTGTACTTAATCTCTGGTTTACGCAGTTGTCGACTGAAAAAGGCGAGTGGTTCCCAACGCCCATGCGCGTACTGTTCCAGGACGGCTATGATGGCCACATCAGATGCATCGCACGTCAGAGCGATTGGACAGTCCGTGCAAGGATGGACCAGCATTTGCTTGCAAAGAAGGATTGGGTCATTTCGTTGGTCCAATTGAGAGCTTGACGCGGTTTGGATGTGTTTATGACTTGGTAGAGGGGGGGCAGGGTTGAAGCGAGGTTGGGGATGAAACCGTGGTAAAAGTTCATTATACCAAAGAACTCTTGAAGCGCTTTGACATCTCTTGGTTGAGGAAAATCCTTTACAGCACTTAGGCCGTCCCATAAAATCAAGTGATGACACTCCGAACAGACATTTTTCACGTTTGATTATCAGTCCATGATGTCGTAGTCGATGGAAAACCACATTGATGTCGTCGATATCAGACTTGGCTGAGGAGCTGGCCACCAAATATCGTCTAGGTAGACAAATGTGCAATCGAGGTCCTGAAGTACCGTGTCCATAAGGCGTTGAAACGTTTGTGCTGCGCATTTCAAACCCAATGGCATGCGCAAAAATTCCCACAAGCCGAACGGTGTGATTGCTGCCGTTTTAGGAACATTCTCAGGAGCCACCGGGATCTGATGATATCCTCGAACAAGATCGATCTTGGAGAAAATGTTTTTACCAGCTAAAAAAGTCCTGAATATGTGGTATAGAGTAACGATCGGGTACTGTGGCATCGTCCAGTCTGCGATAATCCCCACAGGGGCGTAACCCCCCATTGCTTTTAGGTACCATGTGCAGAAAGGATGCCCAGGGACTGTTTGATATCTGTATTATACCCATCTTCTCTATTTCGAGGAACTCCTTCTTAGCAGGTGCGAGTTTGTCTGGGGCTAAGCGGCGAGCTCGGGCAGAGACAGGGCAGTCTTTGGTTGGAATGAAATGTTTCACGCCATGCTTGACTTCCGCAGTTGAAAAGACAGGCTGTAAGAGTTCGAGATAGCCATTGAGAATTTTCCGGAACCTGTTGCTGGTGGGTTCTATGAGAGCAAGATCTGAATCGGTAGACACTGAACTGACGGAGCAATTAATGGTGAGAAAAAATCAGCTTCAATCAGTCTGCGACCTCGAATATCAACTAACAGGTTGTGTTGGCGTAAGAAATCTGCTCCGAAAAGGGGGCGCTTCACATAAGTCGATATCAGGCGTGCATCGAAAACCCGATTACCGAAATGAAGGTGTACGACTCGGGAACCATAGGTCGCTATGGAAGACCCGTTGGCAGCTTGAAAATTTGGTTCTGTGGCGCCTGACACTTTATCTGCCCATGACACGGATGTTACGGAGACTTGGGCGCCTGTGTCGACCAAGATGCGTCTCTTAGACTTCTCGTCCGACACGAACAGTTATATCATTTATGACTCCGATGTTGCCGACGTGGTCTCGTTGCCGCGAAACATAGCGGACCAGCAGATGGGCTGTCTAGTGCTGGTCCGCTCTCCCGTTTCCCTGGTTTCCTTTTCTCTTGCACGTTTGGAAATGTTTGCAAGGGTTGGTGCATCGTCTGGCATTTGATCCGAACTTGCGGTGGAACCAACAAATAGAGTCGACTTCCGACAGATCTGCATGCAACTTTATTGGCTGTTGCACTGTAGTGCAGACTGCTATTCGGTGTCAGGGAGTTATAAAGGTTATCACCCTTCTTCGCCAACGCTCTGTAGTCGGAGTTGTTGGAGGAATTAGCCAGTGGGGCCCGGATCGCTTCTGGCAAGAGCCGCAGAAAAATATGCCGAGAAAGAAAGCACGGCTTATGGTCCCCTAAAAGAGGGGACTGCTATGACGCAGTTGTCCCACTGGCGCTGAAAGCGTAATCAGTTTTTCTTCACAGATGCCTTGTTTGTCAGTTCTAATTTAGAAGGGGGTGGCAGATTAGCCGTAAAATGCTTGGAAGCCATCGCTACAGCAACCTGATAGATTCTAGTCTTTTAGGTCTATTCTTGCCTCCAGACTCTATTCACTGTTATGTGATGTCTTGGTTCAAAGCCTAGATCTAGATCTGGGTTTTAATTTATGTAGTAGCCAACGAAATGCAATATCTAAGATCTTACGTGTAGATTTAGATCTAAAATAGCCCGTTGGCCCCTCAAGTTCAGTCAGTCTTGATTTTTGTTTCAAACAAGTCAATCTAAGAACCTACCGCATAAATTTACAATAGTCTTAGAGAGACAGTGTCCTGACTTCTGACACCATGTTGTGTTATGGGTTCTTTCTATATAACTAGATCTACTTCATACATTCAGCAAACGTTCAGGAAAGCAGACGAGAAGAACAGCCATGTCAGTTCAGCCATTTTTTATTCTCCCTCTTTCACATCGCCAGGTCAACTCAAGTGTTCCCTTTCACATTCAGTGTATTGTGATATGCCAAGCTGGTTTATCCTACAGTCTAGACCTAGACTCCTTTATCCATACATGTATCTAAATATAAAGATTGCTATTAAATTTCATTGAAAGATAGATTTCAAAGAATCATTACAAAAAAATTGAAATAATGCATTCAGACTCAAAAAATATAGATTTGTAGGTTAATAATCTCTATTTCTGAGTTTGGGCTTAAAAAAAAAAAACCCACCCCAACTTCATCTTTCAATTCTTTCTTTACTATTACAGTAATGCTAGGTCGGGCATTGTTTTGTCAGTTAGTGAGGGACCAACACAGCTCGGTGGTATGTTAAAAATGACCTGGAGGTAATGGCCTATTGTCATTTACTCTGTCTTATTAGCTTAAATGTTTTTTAGTATGTTGCCATAAATGTAATTACATGTAATACTGTTTAGACGTTTTTTGTAATTGTGAAGAGTTTTTTTTTATGTATTGAATTGTACGAAGAGCTTGATAAATAGATGTATTGTCAAGTCTTCTGCATCATGAGCTTCCAACTTCCAAGAAGTATTAAATACCAAAACTACTTTTCATGTGGTGAAGGAGATGTGAAAGAATGGAAAGATAGAGTTGAAGATTAGTGGCTGGAATGACTGATGTCATTGGTTTTACATCTAAAAGGAGAGTAAGTGGAGACAAAAGCTTTATACTAAATACATGTTAAGCTTTGGAATTGCTTTAGAAATACTTAATAAAACTTTTTTTTTTAATTGCACTTTTAATATGAGTTTATTGTTGTATTTGTCATTTGTATTCAATGAAGATTGTGTTTCGTATGCTTGGATTCAGCAAATTGAGAAGATAAATTGCTATTTACCTACCTTTTAGTAATGATTCTGAGACCAGTGTCTAAAGCTGTCCTTACCGCATTAGTACAAAGAAACCAAAAGGTTGAAATTTGATATTTTTTTAGCCAACGTTAGATTTTGATGACTTATCTCCGAAAGATAATTACCTTCATATGAATATATATATATGTCTTGAGATCTGCAGAATCCCTCTGTTGTGGGTTTGAGCCTTGGCATCGGTGCCCTGGCCTGAAAGCCTGACATCACTGTAGACTGGCTAAATATACAAAAACAAAAACCAAATGAGACAACAGTTGCATTTTGAACATTTTAAAACATTGATGTGGCCATACACTACATTCTGTAATAAGCTTTTCGTGGACAATTTGTCACCGCAAAGATATAAGTTATTGCAGATTTTTTTAAACTTAGGAAAGGAAACAAAAACAAACAGTTGAGATGAATTGCATCATGAAATTCTGCATAATTTTATAATGTTCAGAGTATGTTTGCCTGCTACAAGCCCATTCATAAAGTTCAGATATTGCTTATCTCATAAACAAACAACACAGTTTGCTACTTTTGAGCTTTTCATCTCAGAAGCTTGAAAGCAATGTCATGCTTGTTAGGACTGGCCTCTCTCTCTCTCTCTCTCTCTCTCTCTCTCTCTCTCTCTCTCTCTCTCTCTCTCTAGTATCGATGTTTACACTCAACTGAACAGTTCAATTGAATATTGAATGGCTGCCAATTAGAAATTTCCAAAAACTGAAGGTAGGGGGGCCAGGGCCACCTAGCCAGCCCTAGCTGGGTATAATACCCCATAATAAAATAGCAAAATTAAAAAAAAACTTTCTTCTTCATTCGAAGAAATGAGATTTCTACGAAGTTTCTTTTTAATGGAAAAAAATAACATTTGGAAAAGTTGATTTTACGTTCCTTTGGGAACTAGATCCGACTATCAAAGGAATATTTTTTGCGCATAAGTTTTGAAAATTTTATCCTTTTTTTTTTTTACTACATGTAGATTTTTTTGAGATGCCAAATTGGATTCTTCAATTGTCTAATAGAAAATTAGTAATATCCTCAAGTTTCCTTCTATTTTCAATCCACTGGATGCTCAAGAAATTCAAGGTGGTTTTATGTTTCCTAAGTTTCTCTTGATACTTATATGGAGACAAAAGCGGCAAGGCTAGAGGACAACAGAATTAGGAGAGGCAAGAGAGAAAGAAGGCCCTACTCTATGCTGTGTTCATTGCGTGCTTTTAGATCAAGTAATTTTTCTTATCCAGCTCATTTCCTGCTGGCCTTCTATTCAATTTCTATAAAATAAATGACTAGATAACATTTCCATTTTTTTATTTGGACCACACAGGAATACTGGATTTTCATGATTCAAAATGGAATTGAATGTCGCAGCAAAACGTTTGATTTTTAGATCGATCAAAACGTATAGTAAGTCCATTTGAAATAATTACTGATTAAGGTCAAATAGCATTCTTCGAGCAAAATTTGGGGGGGGGGGGGNGGGGGGGGGTAAAAAATTCTAAATAGGACATCCAAGCAGGGATGCTACTGGTCCTGAGATCTATTTTGGGCCAACCCAGTGACTGGTTTTATACATTCCACAAAACATAACGTATTGACAGACATAATTTCAATACGATTGCTAGCAGCTTACAGCTGCAAACTAGTGTTTACCTGCATATTGAACTATACTTCCAATTGATGTTCTATTGGTTTCATTAACTCCATATCTTCTTAGGCCTACACTTATTAAACTTATTTATATTGGTCATGTTTTTTTTTGTTTTTTGTTTTTTTTTTTTTGCTTTCTTTTTTTTTAATCTTTCATACACATGTCATGCATAATTTTTGACGTTACACAAAATTGTAAAGTGTAATTTACAACTATTTGAAAAAATAATGAATGAACACCTCAGTAAATAAAGATTTAGGGCAATTGTCTGCACTCTTATTTTGTAGGCGAAAAAAAAGGGGGGGGGGGNNNNTATTTTGTTTTTGGTTTCAACTTGTTTCGATCTACATGTATTTGCTTTGGTCTACAATTTACTTTGCAAGACACACACAGATGAACATAAATGTTAGGTAAATATGAACAACAAAAACAGTCCATCTGTCAATTTAAATGAGTTTGATTTTAGTGTACAAATTATGTTTTGTACAGCAACAAACTAAATACCCGCAGATTCGAAATAAAAAAGAACACACAGAAAAAGTTTTGATTTTGTAGTGTCCTTTACAGTCATGCACTGTGTGCACAAAAACGTCTTTGATGTCAATATAAAAAAAATTAAAATTTTAAGAAATGTTATAAACTTTCATAAACAAACTTTGAAAAACATTTTGTTTTCAAAGATCCTTAGAACTAAGTTCACACAACCTTTCTGCCTAAAACTGCACATGATTGTTAAAACTTTCAGAAATTTCTGGCCCTGAATTTCAGAACTTTTGCTTCTTTAACATTCCCCTAGATAAAATTCAGTACATGTTTGCAAGTTAAAACCCATCCATAAGTTCAGAAAATGCTTATTTCTGACAGTAATGAACCTCATAACTCATCACCTTTAACATTAAAAAAAACCCAAAAATTATGACTTACACACACAAATTAAATGATTTTCCTTTAAAATAAAATATTCTCACACAAAATAGGTTTTCTTAGAAATAGAAGGGCCAAAAAGTGATGATATGAAATAATGTGCATTTATGATGTACAAGGTTTGCGCTTATGTTAATGACATAAGGGAAGGTTTGGTGTTGATTTTGTGCTATGATATAGCTCGTCAAAAACAAATTCGTCGTCCATATCACGTACTAGTGTATCTGACGTTTCGGGCAAAATCGACCAATATTGTGGGATTACAAATACAGCAATCGAACTGCTCTCCAATTGGCGTTTCGATACGACTGGTAGTTACGGAGTTACACCACCTTTTCACATCAGCGTATCTCTTTTTTTGTGAACCAGCAGCATAAGGTAGTAGCGTATGGATACACTACTAACGCGATAACAGCATAATACCTTTCAACTCCTTTGAAAAGAGAAAAATTACTGTGGGACGAACTAGAGTAAGTACACTCACGTTTAGCCTCATTAATAAAAATCTGGCAATGCTGACATATGAATGTTTTTTTTATGGATTTAGACCGGCTCAAACCGCGCCTGCAATTAACTGATTTCATTAATTTTATATTATTATAGATATTCAAATACAGAATAGAAAAATAGAATTGCAATTATTTGCATTTCCAAGCGTTTGCAAAATTATGATGTATTAAAGCACTTGTAATTATGCACCCATGTAGGGTATTAATTCTAGAATTTTGGTGCCAGAAATATCTAGATTTGGATCTAGATCCAAAGATCTAATCACTTTCAATGTCAGCTTAATTAAGCTTCAGCTACTACCTATATCTTTCAATCTAGATTTAGATTCTATAAGAGTGGAACCCACAACTAGAGCCACCAAGCTTTGAATTTTACATTAAGTTGTTTAAAGAAAAAAACTTGCCTATACTTAGAGCGAAAAATGTCCAATGCTACTTGTGTGTCTTTTTTATCCTCAAGGACATTGGGCCTCATGGGAATCTGTGAAGGCTCAATATGAGAAACACATTCAGGAAAAAACAAAGTGAGAGAAATTAAATCTGAATGCAAAAAGTAATAACAAGGGGATGCAACTGTTCTGTGTGCGAGTTTTGACCTCCAACAGGTTTTCTACCTGCCCGAATCCAAGGAAAGTTATATTTTTCAAAACGGCACCTTTCCAACTACAAAATGAAAGATAAAAGCTGTCACTGCTTCATTTGGGATGAAACCATGAATAAAAGAGGATCATCAGACATTTCAACCTCAGTATAGAGTGCTCTGAATTTCTATGAAAGAAAAGGCATAAAAAAGGCTTACCTTTTTTCCGACGGTTGTGCTGGGCAGAATAACTAATTTTATTATTACACCTACAATGCCGCTGTATATGCTCAGCAAAAGCACAAGCTTAGAGAAAAATCCTTACGCTTTTTTCGAGACAAACTTTAGACAAAATGAGGAAGATTCGGCCCACATTGCAATCGCACAAGCCCTAGAAATTGATGAGGACATCTTTCTACCATCGCAGCTGACAACTATCTTTCTCTGACTCGGCCAAAGCAGCCTTACATGGTTCATAGCCTTCAGTAGGATGACTTTTGGACTTACAGAGTTTATCAAAGGACCTTCGGATTTTACAGGCAAGGAGAGGCTCAGACGCAGAGCAAATCAACTGGAATGACATTATGGAGATGTGCGTGACCAAGAGCCATCTTGACACGATTTTCGTGAAAACCAGCCATCGTGATGTTCAATTCAAGCCATGGACTCAAAGACTGAAATCACCTGTGAAAGAACATGTTCCCCACAAACTGAATGTTTGACCCACCAACATTTCTAAAGTTAAATATGATGTCTTGACTTCTGTCTATACTGGAAACACACGTGCAGTCAAAAATAAAGAGCACAGCAACTTCTATGTAACTTATGATAGTACAGCTGGAGAGAGACTTACTCAACTGATATACATTGTTATAACTCACCAGAGACCCTTGCTTTTCAACGTTTTTACTCTTTCATTGTTAAATAGCTTACTGCTATCAAACTTGTTATAATAAAACTTGCTTTTATTGTCGGTTGCTAATGTGATCAAAGTTTGTTGCTTGTTTTGAGTTTGAGCCACTACCACGCCTTGATTGATTTTGTTTGCTGCCCGTTTATATTTGCAGTTATTTTATCAGCCTTCTTATTTTTTTGTCTTTTCTCTTCCTTTTTCATTTTTTTTAAAAACAATTTTCCTCTTGTTACCAGGAATATGTATTTTCTTTATTTATTTTGCTTCAATGACAGTAGCTTTCCCTCATAGTTGATACCTTCTGTCATTGATCTAAGACTCCTTTAATGAGGTATGTTTTATGTAAGTTGTAACACTGATTCATGGCCATTTTTTTGTTTCGAAATCCAGAAATATTTGTATCTTGTCAAATGAATGGTTTGGTAGTTGTTACTAAAACTACTTGTGATTAAAAAATCATCAAAACCAACAGAATCCTTTAATCTTTGTCAAAATGAAATACGAGCACTGATAACAAACTGAGTAGCATAAATGGCTATGGTTGAGCTGTTCGTCTGTAAATTCATGTCACGTAGTAGCGTATATGACTCTGATCAAATTTTCCTCCAAAACAAAACAATTTCATAAATTAAACTTCTAAGCATCGTACAATAAGGACTGTGATTTAACCTGTGTCAAAGTTTTATTACAATATAAAAAACGATGCTATCCAAAACTTTTAACAGTTCTCCTGCAAAAGTAACAAAATGTCAGTTAAACCAATACGTGATAGGGACGACAAATTGATCTCAGATTTTCAGGCCTCCATCAGACGGGGTGTCAGTGGCGGAGCTTAAACTTACAATAGAAAGATCCCTGCAGATATCTGTGATACTGGGGCCAATTTCCTTGTCTCTATGCCGCTAAGGCCTCCAAACCAGGTAGATGATTTTAAGGGTCAATCTCTGCATGCTGCTCATGAATGAACATATACAGTCTTTGACATTTTCCCTTCCCAAACCTATGTGGATCAATTCCTGCATGCTGCTCAGGAACAAATAGCAGTATTTGATATTTTTCCCTTCCCAAACATTTACTTGGCAGTAGTGCATGTAATGTTTATCTAAAGCAATTTGCTCACCTTATACAATCATTTCTAGTCCCCTTTCTATAAATCATAAACTCATACGCCCAACAAAATAAAAAATAAAAAAAATAAAAATAGCAATTTATTAACATAGCAAGGTGGCTACAAACAATCTAATTGCAATAAAAGTTAGAGCGGGCAGTTCTAAAAACGAAATCTAACTGCAAAAGCAAATTAGAGAGGGAGGGCAGTAGCGGAGCTTCGGGTGCGGTTGTCCAAAACAGCTGCTGTTACATTGACCCAGTATACTTTCATAGTCTAGAAAAACACTAAACCATAATTTTTAATTTGTAACTATAAATGGTAAAAAGAAAAACGTTTGAGTTTAAATTTTTATTTTAAGAGAGTATCCTCTGAACTCAAGACTTACTTTCTCACCTCTATATCGCCTGCATACCAATATATATATATAGCTATCACACCTAAACTCAACATGGCCGGTATACCGGCAATCTACCAATATACTAATTTTTTTTTTCTTTTTTTTATCAGTGAAAATTTTTTCTCAAAAGTTTTAGTTGAAACATACAACTAGGACCGGTGTGGTTTTTTAAAATATAGATGAGGGTGATCTCAGGCTTTTATGACCTTTATTAGGCCAGCGTGCCGGTGGATCCCTATAGATCTTAAGGAGAGAATTTGCTATATACTGTGTCTGACTGTCACCAACGCCTTGCCAAATAGGAATGGTCGCTAGACGAAAAGTATTAGTGCTGTAGTAATTAAAAAAGCAACAACAACAACCAAAATATTAGATTTAACGATAACAATATGAGTAACAATAAAAAATAAAACTGAAGCAAAAAAATAAGCTCAGCATGTACATAAATTATGTTTGCAGTCTGTAGCAGTATTTAGAGTAATAAGTTAATATTTTCAACATAAACAGCTTCAGATTTTTTTTTCAATCTTGGGAACTTTGTGGGATTTTTTTTTATGGTCAGTGTCTATTAGTTGTGATTTGGGTTGATTTAAAAAAAATAAGTTAAAATTAAATATTAATACTTTGTAGATTTTTACTGGTCCACAACCCAGTATTACTACAGCAAGCACAAGTTGTAAACCAGCAAGAAAAATAATAAATGGGAATAACGGCGGTGAATGTCAAGGTAGGAATAGGCAGCTGCTTGTTATGCCCTCTGTCGTGGGTTCGAGCCCGCGACCGGTACCACGGCCTGATGGAGGGTCTAAAAGCCTGAGATCACCTTGTTTTCGACAGGCTATTCAGACAGAAACCTAATCAAACCTCTTATTGTGCTATTTTCGGGTGATACGGCAGTGCTTTAGACCATTATCTTCATTGTAAAATATATAAATATATGTACATTCTTCACACACGAAAATGTATTTAATTATGTAATTAGTTTCGGTGCCATATTTAACCGATATATTCAATTTCTACAAAATCGTTTACACTTACAAATCACATCACAGTGAACTAAATAACAATAAGGAAAGTGGAAGTGAAATCATGAAGTATACCAACGTTTTATTTAAAGTAATGTCCTAATTACCAGGATAAACAAAACAAAACCAAACAAATGGAAAAAAATGGAAAAAAAACAACAACCCAACAATAATAACTAAAACTCGCACTAGAGACTACAGATGTTCTAGATTAGTTTAAATCTAGTCCGTTATATAGGCCCATATTACTATTAGGCTACCTACAATGGGAATTTGTATTGGCTAGGTATCACTAAGCTCTCTGATCGCACGGTAAGTTATGTAAGTACACTATAATGAATTCTACAACATTTTCAAGACTATGTAAAATCTTTCTGCAATCTAAATAGCCTATACCTATTTAAAATGAGCTATCTTCACGCTCTCCATTTTTCTTTAACCTTGACATCGTTAATCAATAAGTAAGGACTAAGACCTCTAATGATCTATCTTCACGCTCTCATTGTTTGGGATCTTTGTTAACGAAATCAAATTGTTCTGTTATTGTAAACAATACAGTTTATAATTAGAAATTGGATTGATTCAAATAGACCATAGACTCGAAGTGACATGAGATGAAAAGAAGGATCGTGAGATTAAGAGATATAATTTTTACAAACAGAATGCCTTTTTTTTCTTAACCTTTGAATCATTTTAGCTTTACAAAGGGAAATAATTCGTTGCTCCTATAGTACTTACCTAACTTTTGTTACTATATTCAGAGATACGTGATGACCACATGAATTGAATGTTGCTTTAGTAAAGAAATCCGTGATTATAATTCTGTATTACAGCTTCAACCTGAGAGCTATTTTAAACTCATCCTTCTTAAAATGAAGTTCATATTGAAAAGAAATAAAGCAGAGGTATATATATATATATATATATATATACTGGTTTTCCCTCCCTCTCTTTATATATATATATATATATATATATATATATATTATATAAAGAGAGAGGGAGGGAAAGAGAGAGAGAGTGTGCGAGAGTGCTTTAACAGCTAATCGGCAGACTGTTTTTGAAGCTGTTGGGCACACACGTCCAGGGAAAGCTGTGACGACATGTGTCCACCGTATAGTAGGAGTCGCCGGTAGCAAACACCAGGTAGTCGGAGGCATGGTCAGGGAAGGCACCTGGTTCACAAGGGTCACCCTCGGTCCAGGTATGACTTACGCGAATATTTTGGGGGTTGGATGGAGAGCCTTTGTAGAGTGTCTGCACATGGAAACTGAGGTAGCCACTCTGGATCTGATGAGCAGATGGTGGTTTTCACCTAAATGGTATTTATTCCGCAAGATATGAGTTACATAAAATAAAGACGGCATTTTTTCTTTAACGTTTGCGCAACACAATTCGCTCTAAGCTTTCTAGATCTTATAGTCGTGAATAGAAGGCTCAATACTTTTCATACCAGGCAACAATTGAAAGAAGGGTCAACAGAGAAAAAATCGTGTGAATTGCGTTTACCAAGGCCACACCTATGCGGTCTACATTAAATTTGCATCCACAGGACAATACTGATTCCCCCCACTTCACTCCCACCCGTGCTTTTTTCCCTTTAGCCCATCTCTCTCTACCCCTCTTATTGGGTAGATTTATCTGCAGCAATTCAGCCCTTTCGTTTCCATCCCCATCCTTTCCTTGCAGCCTCTTCTTCAGATTTGTTCAAGGACCCACTTAGGCAGGGGATTAACCCCTTTAGCTGATATCTTTAGATAGAATATGGCTCTCCCTTTTCTTCTTGCCTCTCCTATCTCTGTATTCTATCAACGTCGCTTTTGTGTCCGCATACGTTTTTACATAAAGCTTGGGGACATAGAACACAAAAATGTTAAAACTGACACCACGAGATAGCAACGCAAACGCATGAGAAACACATTTGCCGAAATTCATTTTTACCCTAGCTCTGAAAGTGAAAAATAAAACAAGACCGTGAAGTGGTAAGTAAAGCAAGGAGACAGAAAAGAGGTAAGAAGTGAGAAATATAAGAGATAAAGATCGAAAAGAAGAAAGATAGACATCCAGCTTTGTTCACGTAGCATTTAGTTATTATTTTAATAAGCCAATTTCACTCAAGCAAAAAACCCACGAGCATATTGGAATATTTATTCAGTCACGACCTTGGATTGTGACGCAATTGCATGAACGCGGAAATGGGGCTTGGATGTAGACAAGGATCATAAGATCCAACTGTCTTCTCAGTGTATATGCGTTACAAATGGCTTTTGGGATAATCTGCGGACAAGTCCACGGACTTCTAGATCTACATTCATGTGTTATCAATAAAATAAAGAGGTCATGGGCGTAAAATTGTGTGCAAGCAGCACTGTTTACAAAATAATTTGGCCTACTACCGCTTCGTTTCGCCGGCAGCTTGTGAGGGTAGATCTAGAAGTAGATGGCCCTGTGCCAGGATTATCCAATAAGTTTTACCGTAATATGCAAATTATTCTAAAAGCATAACCTTATTAATTGGTGAAGATTTGTTCATCAATGTGTTCATTATTAGTAGTGAGTGGGCAAAAGACTACATCGCCTACTCAAGTTGATTGTCTGCTAGATTTATTATTGTATACACCATATAGGTTCAGGGCGAGACTGAAATAGCCAGGAAACGTCAAGGTCGTTGTTTTCTTTCGTCGGTTAAATTTACACGGTGGCGATCTTGTAAACAATCCTTTGTACATTAAAAAGAAAATTGTATGATTTTTCGAACCACTACTTTTATTGTCGGTATTTCGATTTTTAAAAAAATGCTCAAATTTTGTTTTTTTTTTCTCGAAAACTTTAGGATTTTTTTGTTCGTTTGTTTTTTGTTTTTTTTCCCCATTTTGGCTTAATCACGTGACAAACCAGGTTAGGTTCATTGAAAAAAGACGTCATCGCAGGAATTTCCCTCTGGTTGCACTAAGCTTATTCGGCCCGGCTAGGCATATTTTATTTTAACTAATGCAATTATTATTTTAGCTTTTTTATCTTTAGAGATCTAGGAATTCCTAGAAGGTTTTCTAAAGATGAGAACATTGTTTACAGGAAGTTGCTAGACTGTATATTGGAGAGGAGATAAGTCTTAAATGTTTATGTATCAAGGAGAGAATAAATGAGAGAATTTGATTGGCCAATATCTTTAGCTAACCTACATTACATAAAACTATTCATTCTACTTTTTCTAGAATAAGTTATTTGTTTAATATTGAGCATGTAAACCTGTGTATTGCATACCTAGTATTTTCTGAAAACTGTGGGCCGTGGGTATAAAAGAGCCCTGTGAGATTGTTGGAGAGCTTGCAAATATCCTTAAAAAATAGACCGCTGATGTTTTTGAATTTGTAGACCTACCGAGACATATCTTGCTATCCTGAAATTGTTCTTGATTTGAATTAACAAAATTTTTGTTCAATTTTTACCTCGATTTGGAAAGATTCTTCTCCTTTCGTCTGTTTTTAAGAACTCATTGTCACAGGGAGTGTTCATCTAAACCTATAACTGTATAACGCAGTACCATTCCTGACTGACAGATGGATAGATAGATAACAGACAGAAAGACTGATTGAGAGATAGATAGATAGATAGATAGATAGATAGATAGATAGATAGATAGATAGATAGATAGATAGATAGATAGATAGATAAATAGATAGATAGATCGCTCGTAATTTAAGAAATTAGCCCTACTGTCGAGGTTTTGATAAAGTCTTTAAAATTGCACAGGGAAAAAGATTCCCTCTGTGTTTGTTTTGTCTTTCGACTAGTTGAGCAGCAGTAAGTCATACCTCTCGACCATGCTGATCCATCGCCAGGCCAGAAGATCCTCCAACTGGCGTGCCCCGGAACACAACAGTTGCATCACAGTAGAGTTGCCTCCACTCTCCAGAGGCGACGGGCGTACTGCACGCCAGGGAAGTGGTTGCCATGGCAACAACTAACAGAAGGGAAAGCACTGCATTTAATGGCATGGTGTCGGTTCGCTTTAAGGGGAATCTGAAAAAGGAAGACAAGTGAATTAGTTTTTGAGTTGGTGCAAAAAATGCAATAGTAAAGAAATTCAAATTCTTTGCCTGGAATCTTCAAAAAGGTACTCAGATTATTCTTTATTTCTTTAAAAAAAAAAAAAAAAAAAAAAAGACCGAATGACGCATAGGTCGGGAATGATGAAAGGAAATTGATTATTTGAAAAATTCGAATTTGTAGTTTTTTATTCTGATGAATATATTTCTATCAAAAAACATTTCTCGGTGCGTAAAGAATTTATTTTCTGATGAAATGTTAATGTTTAGTTAACGATTTAAATTAACATGTTTGGTGAAACTGGACTAAAAAATAACCGTTGCTTTTTATACCATCGCAGATTTTAAAAAATCGTATACAGTACCTTTATAATGGAACTCAAACTCGGCGGAATAGCTTATAATATTTTTTCTTCTGCTTAAAAGAGAGACAATGGGACTTCACGAAGAGATGTGCGTCGAAGCTTTAGATTGAAGAGACTAATAACATAAGTTTATATATACAAGTAGCCCAACAATCACCCGCATGTAAAAATCCCCAAAATTAAACCGACAGGGAATGAGAGCTAATGCTTGGAATTATATCCACCAATTATTCTTGAATGCCACGGGATTTGTTCGCCCACATGGTCAGTTTGTAGCAGATTATTCTTTGATCGTCAACTATTTCTCTCACAAATGACCCCTGAAGAGGTCAAACAAAGTGTATAATTAATTTATCGTAAACAGAGAGGTCAATAGTCTATGGTCACTACTGAACTTTGCTCGCATGTTTAGCTAAAGGACAATGTTCTAACTAGGGTCGCACACTTTGAAGCGAAGGACAAGCAATTCTATAACTATCTGGCACTGATATTTCTGTAGCGTACAGGTACCGTTGGGGTGGAAATGTTAGTTCTTCAAACTATCAAAGGCAATAAAAATGTTCGAGATAAAATGGAGAAAACAAATCTATATACTCTTAGCAAACCACATAAAAAGGACGGCACGGACAAGCTAAAGATGTATGGTGATACGAATAGTAACAGGTAGCATGGCATCTTCAGAATTCAGTTTTGAAGAACAGTATGACCATTGAAAGCTTTTAAAAGATCGGGAATAGGTCGAGAATGGGGACCACACAGTCGTAACTCGAGATTCGACTTTTTGGAACTGGAAGATATGTTGTGGAGGAAAGTAAAGTGCATCTTCAGTCGCAACGGCTTATCTCTACGTCAACTGGCTGGGGGTTGCAAGCAATAAAATTTGTTGTATGTTCACTCTCTTGCTTTTTTAGACCCTAAAAAGTTGAAATTCAGAATATAAGCATATAGCTGCTAAATTTTTATGTAAAAAAGGTCGTATCTATTTGATTTCAACCATCTGATCAATTTATCTGCGTAATTCTTCATACGACCCTTTGCTTTCCAAAATCACTTCACCTTGCTCAATTTTAGTTTTGACATTTTTAAAGATAGGACTTTCATTGTCTCTGACAACAAAACGCAAAACAAGGTTACGTAAGCCACCGAATTTAAAAAGAAAATCAAACCAGAACGGATGTCTACCTCATATGTTGCTTTCTGCCGAACCAATAGAGTACTGCAAACGCTCTAGCGGCCTATATTATCTTTTTAAAGTCAAATATATCAAATAAATTATGTGAAGATGGATATTTCCTTTTATAACAAGATAATTTGCTAGATGGTTAAGTTAGTAATACAAGGAGAAAATGAAGTTCTTGAATTTGTTTTACATCATTGTCAGTCAAGAAGTGATTGAATAAAATTTTGAAAAAGGATCAATAGGGATTTTTATCTATAGTAACTTCGCAAACAGTGTGCCTATCGCTCCTCTCAGAGCATTATGCAGTAGCAGAATGAAAAAGGCAAATGAATATGAAATGGATAGCTTCTCAGCTTAAATTACATAACACTGGCTTACGACGTAGTTTTCCGACTCCATTTCAAGCTCAACATCATTATAATCCATTTAACACTACAATTATGCAAAATAAAGCAGTAATTTGTATTACCAAGATTGCCTGCCTTCTTTTATTTGTTTTGGTATACAGTAAATAACAATGATTTGTAATGACTGGCTATTGATACAAACGTATCGATGCTGAGCATATTGCTGAATGAAATCTACTGATGTCATTAGTATGAGCTTTCACTTAAATTGACTATGATGCGATATCGTACACCATGGTGAGAAGATCATAGTTGGAAATGTTGACTTCAACATAGTATGTTTAATGTTATGAAAGTATTGCACAAATGTTGTTTGGACCTTATGGTGTTATGTTACTCCCCTTTTGTTCACTTTAAAATTTATAACCAGCACAATTTTGCCGCATTATTCCTGTTCTCCATTTTTCACAACTCAATCACATATTACCGTTTGAAATTATTGGTACTGGGTCTTTTTTTCTTGTTACCTGGATTTCTTTTTCTTGAGAGATGAAACTATCATTGTTGTTTGTTTCTCTATCATTTTACTAAACCTGTAAATGTAACAGATTAATTATTGGGCCCCAGCATATACCAACAGACATGCTAAAACATGACAATAATTTATTTCCCATACTGATGACAATGGTCATTCATAAAAATTATTCATTCCCAAAACTGAGATAGAGGTTAAAGAAACGTGAAACCTAATGCAAGCAATACTATTTTAGAAAATCATATTGAATTTAATGAAAACAATCTCTTCTGTTATAGCTTGGGTATATCAATTCAGATTCGTCAACAAAATATAAAAAAGTAACGAAAAGATATAGATGTAATTAGAGATGCGACACTTCCCCAGGTAACAGTTAGTTTGAAAACGGTCATAATAAGATTTACGACCTTTGTCCAAAACGTTTTAGCATCCAAAAAGTCGCAACTTGACATGCGTCAGTTTGCTTTATCACTAAAGTTTGAAAAGAGCCGTAAGTGCTAGAGAAAAAAAACTAAGACTACGAGCATTATCTGTTCTTGACTACATAATCATATCCACAACATTTAAAAACATTGCTGTCTGCAAAAAACTTAATCAAACGTATGAAAAGTATTAGAGGAATCAGTTTTTTTGCTTTTCCTGAAAAGTGGCCATTTTCAGATACGACTGTTCGATCCAGTTTGTAATGGGCTTATTCAAGCGGATTTACTTGCTTTGTGTAAGAAATCGGTGAATTGGGACTGGAATGAAATCGAAATCGGTTTTAACAATCATATGTTTGTCCGTCTTTATAACCGGTTTTGTTCTCTCCGAGCTATCTCGAAATCTGCTATAAAGGTATATTTTTAGAATTAAATATTCAATTACATCGTTTTTTCCCCTCTAAAGATTAAATGATTATTGAAAAACCAATGCCCTAGAAGAAAAGCAACATAGACATCATTTTTCAAAAGAATTGAGCGTGGTTGTCCGATCTTATCACGGCGGCGACGTTGTATACAGGTCAATTCAACCATTTAGATTCTATTTAGATTGCTTCACAGTTTAGTTTCATTGGCATTTCTATGGAAATAATTGTCTTGTGAATTATTTCCATGGAAATGCTAGTGAAACTAAACTGTGAACCAATCTAAATAGAATCTGTGAGTGTGCTGAAGAGAACAAACCATTAAAGAATACCGAATAAGACAATTGTCCTTTACAACTTTTCCTGTTGAACATTCAAATCTTTGTTGCTTTTTTTTTTTTTTCAGCTCCAGGGTTATTTATTAATAGAAGACAAAGAGCGAAAATACAAGTTTGAAAAAAAATGAGGCAATGTTAAACATGGTAATAATTGTATTTTATCCTGAGCTCACATTTTATTAGCAAGCAAATTATTGGGGCGTCGGTGGCACTGTGGATAGCGAATCCACCTTAAGGCCTGCAGGGATCCATCTCTTCCGAGCTCGAGCCCCGCCATCGGCGCCTTGGTTTGACGGAAAGTCTGAAAGCCTGAGATCACCCTTTTCGGACTGGCTTTATATAAAACCAACCAATCAACCTGCAGCCATTATCTTCAGTCTGTGCATTAAAACCTTTTTCTTTCCAGATTTCTTCAGTAAAAAAAGTATGCATTTTTTTAACATACATTTATTTCGACCTTGTCAACCACCGGGGCGTCATCCATTTCCGTAAACTTTTTTTTTTTTTTTTTTTGGGGGGGGGGGGGGGGGG
>BLXT01002104.1:195193-210028 GCA_019648995.1 Plakobranchus ocellatus | reverse complement strand
AATAAAGCGCATGGTTGGTACCGTTGACACTTAATAAAATATTTTCATGCACCTCTCACTTTCTTCTACATCCAACCATGACACTCATAAAGACATACAAAATTAGAATAAAAACATTCAGAAAGTTTACAACACATGAAAACTTACCATTTCATTCAATACATCAAGGTGCCCTATAAGACTATTAGAGGGAAGAAGGCGTCTGAGATCTTCTTGCTAAAGATTGGCTTAGCCTGCTACCCAAGGTATGGATTTCTTTACAACCGCTTGAAAAAGACTGTAATTGACTTTGTCTCTTTGTTACTGCTTGCCTGGTTTGTTCTGTTGAAGCCGCAATAGTTTGATTATTTGCGGGTGCAGGCTTTTTATTTGGGTCTGACTGGTTGTCAGGCTCTTTTAACTCTTTATGCTCGCAGCACTTTTCCCCCTTTGGCCACACAACATTTCCACCATCGGTCATAGGCTCAAATGAGACTGTATCTTTATTTAGCTAGATGCGTTACCTACACTTTGATAACTTTTGACATAAGTAAGATACAGAGCTGAAATTGATATCATTGGAAAGAAGAACAAATGTGCTTTATAGGTGTGTGGTTTTTTTTATTGTACAATTTTTGTGAATTTAGGTACATAACATTGAAATTATATCACATTTTATACATCTTGACCTAGATTTTAGATCTAGATATCTAAATATGTCTAGATATAGACTAGATCTAATGATAGCAACGATTTCATAGCAAAACTAATCAATTTGAATAAAAACAAATTGATATCAGTAGCTAAAACACTGAAATTAGGATAATAATCTACTGGATCTACAAGATTTCACATCACACGATGAAGTTCTCTCAATCATAGAGAGAAAAAAAAGACTAGAGTGCTTTCAGCCCGCGCTTAGACCAAACAAACACCAAAGTATAAGAAGAATGATAGGAAAAGGAAGTAGGAAGATTAAACTTTTCGTACAAATAAAGTTTCGCTTTTATAAAAGTGGTTTGGATGCGATATTATATGCTACGAAACCAAGCAACGCTGTGACCGTCGGTGCGACCAACTGTGTGTTGCGGAGGCAACGCTGGCACCGTTGGTCCGACCATTCATAACCTATTCAATCAACGATGGTGTGAGCATGAAGAGTTAAAGCAGGAAGAGGGTGTAGTTTTAATTTTTTTGGAAATGGTTGATTCAAATTGATTGTGCCCTGGTCTGTGGGAGCTCGTTTTTCTCCCCTTTTCAAGAGTACTGAGAACTCAGTTTGATACAGCTTATTCAGTTCAGCCTTCTTCGTTTCCTGTTTTGCCTGTGTGTTTGATTTCTGAAGTTCCTTGTACATTTTTGCTGCTTTTCTTATGTTTTGTATTAGCTTAGGATTGACAGGATATTATTCTTAGTTTTTGTTTGCATAAAATAAGCTTGATGTTGAATTTTGAGATTGTAGGTGGTGTTTGATGGTTTGGTAGGCTGAATAGGTTTGTATGTCCAAGCTGCATTTTGTAATTATGTTCCCTATAATACTAAATGTTGATTCAACTAGTGCCCCATTAAAACATGAGATGACTGTTCTGGCAACATCTGTGAGAAATAGACATCTGGTTGAACAGACTTGTCCCCACCATTCATCAATTCTTGTGACATGCATTTGTTTCAGGCTCTTGTCTTGTTGGAACATTTTCACCTCTTCCTTAAACACATCCTCTTTTTCCTTAAGTGTGGTAAGACCTCTAAGAATTTGTTGTGATGAGCGCGCTTCTAGATCTAAATTAGCGTTGGCCAATCTTAACAGTCCTCGTCAATTTCGATTTCCTACGGAGACGACAATTCCAATGATAGGAAAGATATAGCGGCCACTGGATTACCTGGTATCGATTACCGCGATATTTCAGTGAGGCCATGGCACCGAACTCTTCTAAGTCGGAGACCTATCGGGATCATTAGCTTTAAATATACATATACAACCAGGGACTAGGCCTAGCTTAATCCTTCTCCGTACTTTTTAATTTCTCTTATTACTTAAATTATAGATCTACATAAAATCAAACTTAAAAAAAAAAAAAAAGGCGGAAGCCGCCTTTAGATGAGCGGACGACAAGGTCACTATTAGCGGAAATCCGCCTATCAGATCCAAATTTCGACCAAATGGAGGTCATTTTTTTTTTTTTTAGGTAATTTTAAAAAAACAGTTCTTAACCTCTATTTCCTCCTCAGATAGATCTAGGCCTGGAAAAACTAGACCCTCCTTCTTTCACTTGGACACGCTTTTTGTGTAAATTCTATCTATATCTAGATCTAGTTCAAAATCGTAGCTCCAATTATTTTCCAATAATTTTACGAGTGCATAATTTTATGGTACATATAAGTTGCTTATGGTACGATCTGCTGTTCTCCATAATAGTAAACAAAGTTTCTTCCGTTTTCAAAAATCAAGAAACATATTGCCAACGTAACAATGCTTTGTATTCATGAATTGTGCTCACCTTACACAACTAGATCTATATTTCAGTTTTTCAAAATTAGTTTACATTTAAATTTTTAAAAAATAGTGAAAATATTGAATGTCATTTTAGCTCATTTAAACGCAAATCAAACCCAACATTTTGTTTTCTTTTGCTATTTGTTTGGTCCTAATTTTTAAATAAGCATTGTGGAAGCCTCAACGAGTGCCTCTGTCATTATTTTGTTTATGTTTATCTTGGCCTTGCACTCACGATGTATTGCTGTAACTAGAAACTACATGTAAGAACTAGATCTAGATCTATATGTACATGTATTTGTTTGGAGACATATTGAAGTCGAAGAAAAAGTGAAGTAAGGTACTACTGACTTTAATCGGACCCGATCTTACCAGATTTCCAGCATTGAGTATACAATTCATAAATGTACTTATTTGTTTGTCTCTTAAATCGTTTCGAGATCTGAAGCTCATCATTGAGCCAATGGCAAAGAATATCTGTCATTTTGCATCAGCCAACTCGGTAAGATGCAATTTTAAAGCCTAAGTTATTCAAATACTGTCATTCTATTTAATTCAGTTGTAACCGTCTTGCGGCACAATCGGTTCAAATCGGGTCCGATTAAAGTCAGTACCTGAAGTAGCACATATCGTCAGTATTACACAACCTTAAAATAATTAACCACTTAATACTGGTGTAGTTAGAAAACACATAATCTACAAGCTGCATGAACTCTGCACTGTGTGTGCCTTTCATTACGTTTTACTCTTAGATCTAGAATCTAAATCTAGGTCTAGCCTAGAGTCAGATCTAAGATCTAGATCTAGTAGACTAGAAGTAGAATGAAGCAAAAATGAAACTTTGCATTCTTAGAGAGCTATAACTTTATCCCACACAAGTTTCTCTAAATCTTATCAATTTTTTAATTTCTAACTTCGTAACTTGCATAATTGAGAGGATTTCCACTCCAGGGAAACACTAGGCTACTCAATTAACCATGGCCCTAGTAAAATAATCCCTCCAATCAGCAAGGCCTCTTAGATGTGTGCATAGATATCATTTGTAAAGAAGGAAAGTTTCATTAAGGAGAATGCGTATTTCAGCTTTACTCACAGGTTACCTGTAATATTAGCATTCTATTTTAGATGGTGTGGACATCTTAATTGTGGTTGTCTGTGATAATCTTGAGGACAGGCCCGATGACATCTAGATTTCTACCTATATCAGCTACTTTTGAAATGAAGAGGTTGCAATCCAAAAAGGGATGTAAATAGTGCTACTCTCACATGATGTTTCAATATTTTGTGCCTCTTTATTTCGTCAGTAGCTGATGGAGATGTAGATCCCGGCCTAGAAGTTGTTGGGCCTGTCCAGTTCTCCTGTGTTGATATCTTTTAGATCCTAATTCATGAGTACAGGGTCCCCAGCAGATCAGGAAAAAGTCGGGAATTTTGTGATAAATCGGGAACTTAATGGAAAAAAAAATTACCCCTAAAAATTTCTAATTTTTATTTATTACCCATCATTAATTTGTTAAAGAGCCGCAACAGTTTTTTTTTCTTTCTCCATGATAAGGCCTAGGGCCTATTAAGTAGATTTTGGGGTGGTAGTCCTACATTGCCCAATAATCCAATATTCAGTCTAATTTATTTGTTTTATTCCCCTGTTCTTGCCATGATTATTGTAACTCTAATGCCCGATCTTAAAATTTGGAAAAAGAACGCCTTTTATTATTCCCGCTTTGAACTGAGTATTTAAAAATACATGTATTAAAACAAATATTAAGTTAACAAGTACTGGTAAGCTATGGTAGTATTTGCACAATACTAGGCCTAGTGTAGTAAGTTCACCATGTCGGCATAAGATCAAGGAAATCTGAGGTTGTTACCCAATCCTCTAGTCAGCCTTAGATCTATTATCAAGGAAACTTGAGGTGCTGACTGTGTATGTTTTTAATAGTAGTAGTGGGATTGAACAATGAAATGATGGTCAATACACACTGCCTTTTTGCACACAAAAAAAAAATTAAAATTTTATATGGGTCAAAACGCGAATTGCCGTACAGAAAAGCACTAAAAACGTGACATTTTGCAAAGAGGGCTCTCTTTACCTCCCCTCCCCCGAAAATGCAAAGAGTTTATCAACTGCTAACTGGCCTCATTTATATAGGCCAGCCATAGTGCACAGCCACACAGCGCCTCATGGGCAGAGTGCTCCTCTGTTCCTAGTGGCCTGTAGGTCACTGTGTACATTATTTTGATGTTACATTTTGATCTATTTTTAAAACATCATCTGTTTGTTTATTTATGCTTTATTTTTCTTAATGCCGCGTTTCACATGAAAGACAAATAGCCAAACTATCAATTTAAAAAAAAAAGACCGCAATAATAAAAAAAACAAGAGTCACTCTAATTGCAATTAGAAGCCTCAAGCCCAAAATCGTGTTACACTTTCGTAACGTACGCGAGATTTCAGTTGGCGAGTAATTGACAGAGCCGACTTTAACCGGCTTTTTCCACATTTTTCAATAGACTCAGTTGAACCTGAGAATCTCAGGCATTGAAAACCTCTTGGACAAAGGAAGAAAGGGGTGTTGACAAGCCAGGTAAGTTTGGTGTTCAGATAGTAGAAAATAACGTACAGGTGCATGACGTAACACGACACTTTGTTATTCTATCACATACACATTTGTTGTAGTAGGGTTTTTCTGTCAGATAAAAAAGGTTAAAACATATATTTTAGTGTGACCTCATCTAAATCAATAATTAAAAAAAAAAGCCCACTAAATCGCGTTTGGACTAGATGAAACTATAGAAGAATGCCGGTATCAGTGTAAAAGTTTTGATCTAAGTAAGTAACACGTACAACAGTCACAATACTCTAGAAAAAAAAATACAATTAAAAAAAAATTGAAATGTGCCGTGTTCGGGACCGCGTGCTAAACTTCAATAGTTATTTTTTATACTTGACCCCTTGTAAGCATTTAATTTTTTTTGTTAATTAGCTCTAAATTGTATGCACTGCGCTTTTGATCAGGTCCTTCTTTCCAAGATACTTCTTTCCCAGCTCCCGCACTCTCCGAAAGTAACAAAAAAAAAAAAAAGAGTGAGAAACACACACACACATTTACCCATCCAAAGCATGTAAAAGAAAAGAAAGGCTCCGGTTCACTTTTTTACTGGCTGAGGCTAATCGTAAATTGGTCCCTCAGACTATGTTATTTTTTTTTTTTTACCGGTGACGGAGACTCGTATTTGAAGTACGTAGGCACGATTGTCACAGAGGTTATCTTTTTGATGTGGCGCACCACGTGCTTTCTTGTAGTGTCAGTAATGAACAAAGAACAATACAATACAACTAGCTGATCTATGTAACAGCGACGCGCAAATGCTTTATTGTTAGATTTTAAATTTGTACGTTAAGGTACAATATTTTCTTGGTGATTCATAACTGGCGCTAAGGTCTAGATTAAGATCTACAAAATCCAGTTAGTGGGTCTTTTTTTTTTCCATGATTCTTAAATGGTTAATAAAAGAAAAGGCGTTAGGTATGTTCCGATCCAACCAAGTGTTAATTGTGGGAAAAGCATAGGAGTACGTCACATAACATGAAAACGCTCGTATTTGGATAACGTACATAGGCCCCATTGTCACGAAGGTCTTTTTTATAATGTGCCGTAAAACAAGCTTTCTTGTTGTTTCAATATTGAACAAATACCAGTACCACTAGCTGATTTTTTCTTAATTCGACGCGCCGGTGGTGATTTATTGTTAGATTTCAAATGCGCACGTTACGAAACAATGTTTCCTTGGTGATTCATAGCTTACACTAAGAAGTAGAATAAGACCTACAAGATCCAGTCAGTAAGTCATATTATTTCCCCATTTAATTTATAGTTCTGAAATGAACAATGATAGAAAAGGCGCTTTTTTTTTTCCGATCTAACGCAGAGCATTAGGGAAAAGCAGAAGAGTATGTCATGTGGCACAAAAACGCTTGCACTTGCATAACGTACGAAAGCATGATTGTCACAAAGGTTTTTTTTTTTTTAATGATGTGCCGTAACATGGGCTTTCTTGTTCTTTCCATATTGAACAAATACCAATACCATTAGCTGATTTTTTCTTAATTCGACGCGCCAGTGGGGATTTATTGTTAGATGTCAAATGTTTATGTTACGAAACAATGTTTTCTTGGTGATTCATAACTTACGTTATGATCTAGATTAAGATCTACAAGATCCAATTAGTCAGTCATATTTTTTCCCTGTGGTAGACAGTGACGATTTCAACACAATCACTTACTATTGTTATGCTACAGATGCTTTCAAAAGCGCTATGTTATCTTGTTTCAGAAGTTTGGTGTTACATATCCTACTCCTTTCAGGGAAGTTTTTGTATTTGCCGACATTGTAATTTCATGGTATTTAAATACATTCTGTACTCTTTGACAAAAAAGTATCTGTACAATGACATGGAGATTTTTTTTTTTTTTTTTTTAAATTTCTGTTATGTTTTAGTTTTTCTTGTAAATTTTAAAATGTATGTAGCAGTGTTGAGTTTTTGGTGTTACATAACGTACACACTTGATCTAACTGTACTCTGTCCACCTTGAGCTCTGTTGCAGCCAATAAATCTATTTTAAATGATTGCACTAAAACACCCCTTGGCTTCAGACCGCTTTTTGTGGATTTATCCCATGTTTCTGTTAGAATGTGCCTTTAGTTAATGTGTGACGGTGTTACAAGTAACATACACAGTCTTATTATTTATTATTGCTCTATAGATGGAATAAGGCATTGATTTTGACGGGTACAAATAGCCCATACATTAAATTAAAGATGGTGACAATTTCAACGAAATTCCTTATCAGTTTTATGCTACAGATGCTTTCAACAGCACTATGTTATCTTGTTTCAGGAATTTGGTGCTACACATTGTACTCCTTTCTGAGAATTTTTGTGTTTACAAGCGTTGTAATTTTATGGTGCATAAATCTATTCTATATATTTTGAGAAAGTAATATCTGTACAATGCCTTGGACGTTTCTTTTTGCTTAAGTTTTTCTTGTAAATTTTTAAACTGTATGTAGCAGTATTGAATGGTTTCGTTTTACATAACGTACACAGTCGATCTAACTGTACTCTATCTACCTTGAGCTGTGTAACATCAACTAAATCTGTGTCAAATTGATTGTGCTAAGACCCCTTGGCTTCAGACCGCTTTTTTTAAAAATTTATCTTATGTTTCTGTTAGAATGTGTCTTTAGTTAATGTGTGACGGTGTTACAAGTAACGTACACAGTCTTAGTATTTATTATTGCTCTATAGATGGAATAAGGCATTGATTTTGACGGGTACAAATATGCCATGGACGTTTCTTTTTGTATAATGCTTAAGTATTTCTTGTAGATTTTAAAACTTTTGTAGCAGTACTAAATTCTTTGGTATTACATAACGTACACAGTTGAACTAACTGTTCTCTGTCCAGCTTGAGCTCTGTTACAGCAAATAAATCTGTGTTTAAATGATTGTGCTAAGCCATCCTTTTGTCTTCAGAGCGGTTTTTGTTGATTTATTTTATGTTTTTGTTACAATATGCCTTATTTCAATGTGTGACGGTGTTATGAGTAACGTACACAGTCTTACTATTTATAATAGCTCTAACTTTTCGCATGGGCGGAATGAGACATTGATTTTGACTAATACTAGAAGCCCATACATCAAGTTATATATGGTGACAGTTTCAATAAAATCAGTAATGGTTGAATTTTTTACCATATGTCACAAAAGTTGGACGCCAATTCTGATTTTGACCCATATATACTTTTCATAACGCGAGTCAAGATACCTGGATCTAATTCCTTTTTTTTTTTAATAACTGAACATGCTGGTATGTTAAACCAATGCATTAAAGCCTATCCTGTCTCTTTTGCTTCCATTCACTTTTATCATCCTTATGAAATGTAAATTTCCTTCTCTTTAAAAATAGTAGTCATTAGCATTAATATGAAGGTCTCCTTTTATGAACTTTTCTCTAATGTTTTCTTAGGGCTGTCGCTCTGTCTCTCTCTCTCTCTCTCTCTCTCTCTCTCTCGCTCTCTCTTTTTTCTCTCATTCTGTCTTTCCTTCAGTTGGTCTGACTCGGTCTCTTTCTCACTCTCACTCTTTCTCTTATTTTGTTTGTCAGACTGCAGCGCTCCCTCTCCCCCCTTCTGCCTCCTGTGTGTTTGTGTGACTTTCTGTTGCCCCCTGCCACTATCTTGGTTTCGTAAGGATGTTTGGGCCTACGGATATTATTGACGAAATGAAGTGGTTTTAGTTGATAAGGTCAGATTTAGAAATAAAACAAGAGCACTCTCCATGTAAACAACGGGACCGCAATTGTACAGGAGTGCCGTGTGTGTATGTATGTCGAGATCTCTCTCTCTTCTCTACTCTGTTTAGGCAAGATCAAGATTCAGGTCTGTTTCTATCTTTGCCAAACTCTGATTTTGTATTTTGATGTATGATTTGCATTTGATAGTGGTCTTAGATCTAACTTAGTAGATTTGGATCTAGAGATCTAAAAGTATTGTACTTACTTTATTCAGTCTGTTTTTTCTCTGCGTGGTGACCTTTTTTGAACCTGTGCTGGGGATTCTGAGAGTGTTTGCCAAAAGATGTGCAATAAATTAATCACTGGGGCTTGAAATATTAATATCAGGTACATAACTTAAAGTCATAAATTGATTTTCTGAAGTAGTCTATACCTACTTGATGCAAAACTTTTGCTCACAGAGCAAGAAAAGACAGCTTAGACAAAAAATGCACATCATTGGGGGAGAACATACAAATTTTTGAATATAATAGCTGTGATGACACACCTTTAAGAATTGAATTAAAAGGCAGATATATTGCATTTGGATGAGTTTATTTTGAAGACACAATCTAAAAAAAAATGAAAACCTATTTCATGAAGAAAATGTGGAAAAAGAAATCATTTATCACCAATGAGTCGGCATTTATGTTGCAATGATATGTTAAAAAAATAGTAGCACTTTTAGTTCTTTTAATTAATGCCTGTTTTAGTAGTTGTGCACATAAACAAGGGTTAAGAGTATTGAATTTAGCTCAAAATCCATTTCATTGAGGAAATAGAATTTTAATTTTTTTTTTTTATGCTGCTAAATTGTTTGGCAAAAAAAATAAAACTTTTGAACATATGATGACACGCTTTTTTTTTAATAGTTAAAGCATAAAAATTTTCTTTTGTCCTTATGATAAAGCCTTTAACAATATTTATTATTGATCTTTATTTTTTTTTTTATGAGCATGTTGCTTAAGTTCATGAAAGTAGTTTTCTGAAAATAATAGAGAGTGAGATTTTGCTTGATTAGTATACCAAGCCAGCCAACACATAAATTTGGTCTCTAGGTTGAGAAAAAGATTACAAAAATAGTGAGTTGTAATTCAGTGAGGGACTGTATTGATAATTACAATTAGACTAGCTCTAGACACTTCATAAAAGAATCAACACAACAGTGGAGAATTTTTCGCTCTTCAAGATCACAAGTGGGCATTCTCACAACGAACCAAAATTCAATAGGTTAAGAAGGTTTTATGTTAATTGTGCTTGAAACTTTTTGTAAAGCAGACTATTTCTTTTTGTTGTTTATTCATTTATTTTTATTTCAAATCGCACTTCACCTATATTTTTGTGCAAGAAATCTGTCAAACATAACATTTAAGTCACTGAAAAGATAATCAATGTTTTCATTCAAACCTTTTTAAGGATGTAGCCAAAAAGCACTTAATTGTTATGGTGTAATTGTAAAGAAATACACCGTAGACCTTATTGCTGTCAGCTTTGCGGTCAGTTTAGATAGTGATCTGATTGAACACTATGGTGTGCTTTTGATTATAACTTCTTATAATTTGAAGCATAACAATGGCAACACAATATTTATTTGTGAGTTCTTTTACTAAGTTTGCAGTGATTTTTTTTTTTTCTTATGTGGAATGTAATGCTCATTTGCATATAATTAACTAGTAATAGTACATTGGTTACTTTAGCAATTTGTGCATCAGGAGTTTACAAACCCAGGCATGGCTACACAATTAGTCACTTCTCTTGGATGTGACAGTTCAGATCTTTTCACTCACTCAGAGGGATTTGGCTACTCATGCAGTTATCATTCAAGAGCTTACTTTACCAACAAAAATCAACTCAACAATTAATAATCTAGAGGTCCATCAAGCAATCAGAAACTCAGAGCCCTCACCAGATGACTGTGTTAGACTACTAAAAAGCTGACTACTTATGAATTCATGAATCAAGAAATTTGGCACTCAAGAACATTTTAACCGAGAAGTGACTATGTCTCAAGTAATGGAAACTCAAGACGATGCCAGCCAAGAAATACCTACATAAGAATTATTTGATAAAACAAGCTTCACTCAAAAACTCACACTCCAAGAATATGCCAGCCGAGAACTGACTACATAAAACATGATGGATCAAGTAATTGGCACTGAAGAACATGTCAATTAAGAACTGTCTACACATGAATTCATGGATCGAGTAATTAGAACTAAAGAACATAGTAACTGAGAAAAAACTACAGAAAAACTCGGGGGTCAGGCTATTTACACGCAAGAACCCACACCCTAAGAACATGACACACAAAAGCCAGCTTTAAAAGAATTTATGAATGCAGGAGAGATGACTCAGAAACCAACAAACCCAGAGCATGCCAGCCAGGAACTAAGTCAGAAACATAGGGCAAGTAATCAACATTCAAGAATCTACCCTTCAAGTTCATGCCAGTCAAATATGTGTATAAACGGGAAGTAACCCATGATAAAACCGGCATCATCCAAGATACCGTCTAACAAAATAATGTTAATGAAAAAGACTCCACCCAAGAATCCACCCAAAAGCCTATTCATGTCAAGATCTTTTTTTTGCAAAAGCACATTTTTGCATTTGCAGTTAACAAGAAACCAACTTGAAAGTGAATCTGGCTTAAGATATCACCTTTAATGGAAAAATGTTAGTGTTAGAGAAAAAAAAATACAAAAGAATTAGCAATACCAGAAAAAGAGAATGTAACCCAAAGAAATGGAAAAAAACATGTGAAAAATGTTTAGTGCTCAGGGTTTGGAGCAAAAAAAGCGCCAAAATGACAGTAGCAGTAATTGTAAGACAATGAACCATATGTTATTAGACCAAACTTGTTTTTTCCAGGTCCTTCAGCCCATTTCTCCCTTAGAGGTGGACAGTGGTAGTCTGTGTAAGAGAGAGAGAGAGAGAGAGAGAGAGATAAACAGAGTGGAAGAGAAAGAGAGAGGGAGAAAAAAAAACCAGTATAAATTACAACGGCATCTCAACAAGATGTTAGAAGCTCGCTTTTCATTTATAATCTTTCCTTCTACCCATCAACCGTGCGGCATACAAAAATGGCAAATGATGACGGTCACTTTAAAACATATTTTGAGTATCAGAAATTGATAGGGAAAATGTTTCACTGTTGCCAACTTCAATCGGAAAAGTGTTGTTTCCTATATTAATTCTTATTACAAAGGTGATATCATATCCTCCTAGGGAAAATTTCATGTATGCCAGAAAAGCGTACACTATGTCCAATTATATATTATTTCCAGCTTTTTCGTTATATTTGTCAAAAAAATCACCGAAACCACTGTGTTATTTGTCAAAAAAATGTTGTGTTAGTCTGAAAGTGTCAGAGAAAAGAAGTTTGCAATGCATTTTATGTGATTAAAATAAAAATATTTAATTATTAAAAATTGTCTTAAAAGTTTGTAATTTTAGAAAATCGCAATTATCTCAGAAAGTATAAATCTGCACAAATTACTTCTGGCTCTCAGCCGACGAGATAAGAGACCTGATAAGCACACCCATTTTCAATCTTGATTAAAAATCCTGAAAACATTGCCTACTTGAAAAGAAGGCCATGAATTTTCATTAAAGCACCGCCAAAAGTTTTTATGTTCAATATGTTCAATATGAATTTATCTTCATTTGTTCTGTCTTCACCAAAACTCCCGGATATCACAAGTGACAGAAATATGTAGTAATATTTCCTTTTTTCAACAGAGATTTTTTTTTGTTCGAAGTTGATATTGCTAGGCATGCCTGCTTTGCAACTATCACAGGCGTTATTTTCAAGGCGTAATCATTTGGCCTCTCTGTGTAAGAAGTCTCAAGGCATACTTGCTGTTACAAGACATGCCTTGCAATCATCGCAGGTGTTTATTTCAAGGCATAATCATTCAGCCTCTGCTAATGATAATGTCAAGGCATGCTGTCACTTTTTCTTTTGGGTTGACAGGCCTTCCATTTCGGTGGTTCCAAGTCCAAAACTAGGGAAGGATCCTTCTGATCCTTCCCCCCGTGTGGGGCCCGGGGAAGAATTGCCTCCACCGTGGTTGCCGCGGGTCGTAAGAGGCGACCAAGGCAGGTTGTCGCCTATGGACTGCCTCTCGTTCAGGACAAGGTGACATCTCTTTCTCCACCTGGCTTTTGTCTTCTATTCCCACTAGCTTTCCTGCGCTATCGTCCCGTCTACTTCTCCTGCTGTCCTCTACTTCTTTCTCTTCCCATGTGGAGTCTGGGATAGAATCGACCCACCGTACTGTGCGTGTCGTAAGAGGCGACTAAAACAGGGTGTCGACCATGAACTGCCTCTCTCCGGTACATGGGCGACATCTCTCTCTCTCCACCTTGCTCTGTCTTCTATCCTCACTTCCTTTCCTGCGCTATCGTCCCATCCACGTCTCCCCATACTATCCTCTACTTCTACCCACCGTAGCCCTCCGGTGCTGGGAATAGTTGAGAGGCCCACCCCCACAGTGTGGGCGCCTTGTTTGCCGTGAGGTGCGACCCGTATGGGGGGAGGGGTGGATCCTGGAGGTTGAGGTGGTGACGGCCCGGCAATAGTGGCTGTCACTCATCAACATGCCTCCTTGGCCACTTCCTTCTCCTGAGACGGGAGGGCAGCGCTGACCCACGCTGCCCAATCAGCTGGTCATTTTTCTACGAATAGGGCTCGGGTCAATCCCAGTAGAGGTCCCACACCCTCTGCAGGGAGTATAGCTCCAGGGTAGCCCTGACACAGTGCTGGAATGCCGCGCAACGTGTCCCCCTGGTTGGGCTCCGTGGCGGGCGGGGAGCCCTGGAGCTGAATCTCAAAACATACCCCATGACTAAACCAAAAAACCCTTCTGACCCCTCCCCACATCCCGACATGGCAAGGAAGCCTTGCATGGAGGCAGCTCGTGGGGCTGTCTCTGTTGCCAGCAAAAGGAAGGCGGAGGACCTTCCTACACTGATGAGCGTGTCTCCCTTTGCGGGCTGGTCACCATTTAAAAAAATTATGGTAATCAGCTCCAAAGGATCTGCGAAGGTGGCCGACAGGTCACCTTTTAAGATCCACAGGGAGTTGAAGTCGATTCTGAGCGACGAGACCATCGAGGTCACCAAACTTGGTAGTAGTGACCTCATGGTCGAGCTAAAGTCGAACGACCAGGCAAAGAAGCTGGGACCAATCGCGACGTTCCTAGACATCCCTGTGACTGTCAGTCCTCTCAAGAGTCTGAACAGTTCCAAGGGAGTGATTCGCAGTCGTGATCTACGGTGTTGCTCGGAGGAGGAGATGGTGGAGGAGCTGAGTGGCGTCACTCACGCTCGGCGCATCAAGGTGCGCCGGGGTGAGGACAAAATTCAGACCGACACCGTCGTCCTGACCTTTGACAGCCCGAAGCCGCCAAGTAGAATACGTGCGGGATACCTGACTCTTGATGTCAGACCGTACGTCCCGCTCCCGATGCGCTGTTATAAGTGCCAACGCTATGGCCACGGCAAGGACAGGTGTAAGAAACCTGCTGCTGTATGTGTTAGATGTGGCAAGGGTGGTCATGTCGAACGTGACTGTTCGTCTGACCCCCATTGCGTAAACTGCAGAGGAGACCATGCAGCCAGCAGCAAGACCTGTCCGAAGTTCCTGGAAGAGCAAGCCATTCTTCGTTACAAAGCTGAGAATGGCGGTACGTTTCAGCAAGCCCGTAAAGCAGTTGTTGTTGAACTCCATAAAACGATTTCAACCCGAACTTTTGCTAGTGCCGTCAAGTCCCAACTTAGAACGAAGCCAGCAGCGCTCCCCAAAGATGGCGGCAGAAGTGCCCCTTCTGCCCCGGCCAAGGGGAAAAAAGCCTAGAAAGATTCTCCGGCCCCCAGTCCCCAGGGAGCAGCAGAACCTGAAGTACCAGCCAAGCGCAGGGCCGAAAAATCCAAAAGACAGTAGGCCCCTAGGGAAACTGTCAATCGTTTTGCGCCTCTGGCCATGGATGCTGAGGATACGATAACCTCAATCTGGGGGGATT
>BLXT01002104.1:181822-195180 GCA_019648995.1 Plakobranchus ocellatus | reverse complement strand
AGGCATCCAGGGGAATGAGAATGTGGACAAACTCGCAAAAGCGGCCCTAAATAGAACATCCACCTCTGGAAAATTAATTTGTTACTCCGATTTAAAACCCAAAATAAACACTTATATCAAATCTGTCTGGCAAAGGGATTGGGATGCTGAGGGAGCAAACAAGCTCCATGAAGTGCTCCCAAACTTGGGCGAAGACCTCCACAGGAGAGGCGAAGGAGCCGGTAGAAAACTGGAGACGGCAATGTGTAGACTTCTGGTGGGCCACACGTGGCTCACCTAGAGCTACCTTTTAAAAAAATGAAGATCAACCTTTTTGTTATGCCTGCGACAGCCTTTACACTGTCCGGCATATTTTAATTGAGTGCCTAGACTTTCAGGACACCAGGAGGAAATATTTCAGTGTAACTGACCTGTACAGACTTTTCCGCATAGTGGGTTATTTAAAGGACCTTGGTGTCTATGGAAATATCTGAGGCTTTGTACAGATTCCTTTTAAAGTTTTTCTTCATATACTCTGTTGGATTTTTAATGGTTTTCTATCTTTGTTTTAATTTGCTTGAGCATCTGCCAGAAGCCTACGAGAGAGACTGAGTGAATAGAGACCCTGAGATCACCGCTTAATGGTGGACTGGGTTAACCAATAATCAATCAATCAGTCAACCAACTTTTTTTTTTTCCTCGTGGGTTGCTTGCTTCGAACCCGCATACATCTGGTTACAAATCCGGGGTCTAACCACTTCGGCCAACTGGATGCCCTGTCATGAGAGATATTTAATCCTTATGAAGCAACCTTTCATGCCTTCTGCTCCACGTAAGTGTAAATTTGTGTTTCGAATGATCTCCATGTTGAGTATCAGTTTAAGAGATTTGAAATTTATAAATGTAATAAATGTATATGTATTATTTATAGGTTTATTTACATGCTTTTTTAAATCTACCTTCTATTCATAAGGTATCCGTCAGACACTTCATCCAAAAATAAATCATGTCTCTGCTGTGAACCAACGGAAGCCTTTATCTTCAATCAGCTTGTTATGTTAAATTTCAATCAACAGCTTGCACAGAATGGAAATTCTCCAACTTCATGCTGCATGGCAGAATCGCAGGACTCTCTGTTGTCCTCATCAAACATGTTTCTTTCACCTAGTGTAGATGTAACCATGTTGCAGCCAGAATCTAGCTTCTTGGACAATCAAGCCCTCAATAGTCTTAGAATTTTACAGAACAGACAGCTGGGTGTTTTTAATTATTCAGGAAGGCAAGGGTTTGGATTTCCAATTGGAGCTCCAGCCACAATGCAGTTATCTACTTCTGCTCCAATATCCTCGGCAGCAGTCGATGAATGTGTATCTTTAGACTATGGATCAGGTATTAGTGTGAGAGCAAGGCGCTTGTCAGAGCAGTTGTGTGGAACTGCCGAGTTGAAAAAGTCAAACACTATCAAAATGGATCTAGATAGCGCCTTGGATGAACTTGGAATGTTGAGCACAGTGACTAACAGCCGCAGACAGTTCTTATTGGAGCAGCAGCAAAAATCTCTGGGGAATTCTTCCTCCTCAATATCCAACTGGTTCAGTCAGGGGAAGCGATTGAGATCAAAAAGTGAGAGTTCTCCCAATCTTACTGCACTGGCAAATCAAAGCAGCATAGAGACAGTATCTCCAGCAAATGGCTACCACATTGTAAAAATAAATACAGACTTTGTCACAGGTTTCTCCAATCCCATAGGACAGCATCCAGGTTATAGTAAGCCAGGTATGTATAATCAATTTGATGAGGACAGTGATGGTCTGTCCATCCTTTCAAATCCAAGCCGCTCACAGTATAGAAATCCAGACCTTTTGGAACAGTCAGGAAGACGGCGCCTTTCTATTCCAAGAATGTCCCGGTTTCGTAAGGATAAGTACCGTCGCTCAAGATGCCCATATGCCATCCCTAATCGTCTAAGCTGTTCCATGCAGGAGTCTGATTTCAGTTCTGAATACTTTGATGCATGTCCAAGCCCTTTCTTGGTCAGTATTCCACAAACCACATCAACAGATGAGAGTCTCACTGATCATCTGAATAAATCCCTTGACCTCCCATCTTCTTCTGATGGATCAGCTCATCAGCTACCTAAGTCAGATACCACTTCACCGGTTAAGCCTATCTGTCAAGAGTTGCGGCTCACTCGATCTCTGTCTGCTGAGAACCTTGGTGTCCGAAAGCGCCTGGAGCAGGAGTTGAGTGGAGAAACTGTTCAGCTTCCTTTGCGGGAGAGATCCAGTACTGAGAGAGGCTTAGATCTCATGACAAGCCAAATGACTAATCTACATATGACTTAGTCATTGTTCACCATTGAATCACTGCCATGGCAGGCTTTTTGTCTCTGTTTTTTACAATATTGTTATTTTTGCATTTAAAACATACTTTTGCATTAGGATGCAAATCAAAGTAAGCTGTTCTTATTTTTATAAGAATAGGGATGGAAAACAGTCGATCATTGATGATAGGGTATTTAACTGATCAAGAAATGTATTTTTACATATAATTATATTCCGCAGGTTTCAGAGCTGTTCGAGAGGTACTTATCTTAGTTTAATAATGATTGTTTCAGTGACATAAAATTAAAAAGGTAAGCATTATATTAGTGGAATCAGTTATGTGTTTTAGCAGAAAATTGAAACATATTTTAAGATAGTTTCCATTTAAGTAATCAGTACTTCATAAAAATCTGGATCTGTTATGGGGTGTTATTTTGTTAAGAAATGGAAAAGAACATGACTTGACTTGAATCTTAAAACAGGGCCTAGTAAAAGGATGGAATTGTGAAATGTAAGCAAAAATCAAATCGTTCAATATTTTTTTGGCAAGTGTAAACAAATTACCTGATGGGTTTAGTGCAGAAAAGAATACATGGAACTGGAAGCAAATATTTGAATAGGTCTCAGGTCTGAGTAAAGTTAAAAAACTAATCATAGACAAGAAAAGCAGGAAGACTTTTTGAAAATTCAGTATTGAAATGATCCCCTTTTTCTGCTTTGTTTGAAACAAAGTTCCAAGTTTTTTTTTTGCCATGTGCAACTTTTTATAAAAATTATAAATTTAGTTGAGACAAAAATTATTGAGTCACGAACTTCTGACACTTTCGATTGTAAATAAAGAATTGTTATTTGTACCACTTCACATCTCTAATCTAACTGTAACTTTACTTTAGCATCGTCAGCCTGCTTGAGTTAGATATATATAAATCATGTTTTGGCATTAGGCTTGGGTGGGATAGGCAATGTTATTAGCCAAACATTATGTGTGTGCTTGAAAGATCACGAAAAATGTGTTTTTTAAAAATAAATTAATTCTCAAGTTAAACAGTTATTAGCTTTTGATGTACAATTTACAGTGCAGTGACGAGCAAAACATTAGCCAATTGTGATCTGCTGTGTATGTTTTGTTTTCGCTTTTTACCCCTCATCATTCTGGGTTTTTTTTTTGTTGACAAAAATCGGTTTTAGCAGTACATGTATATATATCCAGAGATGTAATGCAGATCAGGAGTTACAGTTGAAATCTGTAATAAAAGCATTCACATTGTGAGGGCTGTTTCCTCCTTTATAAATTGTCTTGCCCTTCCACCTTTTTAAAAACTTTTCTTTTGATAGTTTCATTTGTGAAGCAGTTAAGAGTAAGATTTTAGACTTGAAACTTTGAGATATTTATATTCTTCTTCTTCTTGATGTGCCAGGTCTGTTGCAGACATCGGCGATCATGACCTTCCTTTCCTCTCTGTTGTCAGTTCTCCTGATGAGTTCATTGTTAGGGGATTCTTTCCTCGTTGCGTAGGTGTATTTTATGTATTGTCTTTCTCTGCCTTTGGTAATTCAAATCTTTCCACACAATATTTTCTTTTCTATTCTATCAGCTCTGTTTATGTGTCCTAAAAATTAGTGTAGTTGTCTTTTTCTGATGGTTTTGAGTAGGGGTCTTTTGTATCCTTCCATTTCCATTACTTCTTCGTTTGACTTTTTTTCAGTCAATGATATTCTCACAATTCTTCTGATATATCACATTTCTGCTGCTTCAAATCTTCTTTCGAAGTCTTTTGTCAGCGTCCAGCATTCACATCTGTGGAGAAGGATGGACCATATGTAGGCTTTCATAATGTTGATTCTGGTGCCAAGTCTTATATTTCTGTTGGTAAAGATGGACTTCATCTTGGTGATGTCGCATCTGGCATATGCAACAAAGCATATTACAAGCTTAGAATGTGCACTTTTCATAGATGAAAAATCATTTTCACTATCCCAATTCTGTGAACAAATATAATAGTGATTGTTATATTCCATGTACGTTTTTGAACCATTAGAAAAAGGCTCTAAAATACAGAAACATCCTCATGGACTTGTGACAGATTTTCTCTAATTGTCTCATAATGTCATATTTTTATTGTAGATTATCAGAGCCTTAGTTAACTGTATGAATCGGTACAAAATACAAAACATGTTTTGAGACCTGTAAGTGCTGTGTGTTTTTTTGTGCTTTTTAATTAGTTTTGGCATCATAAGATTCAGGTGTTCTGTGGCCTTATTTGTCCCATGTTCAATGTCATTACAAGTGGAAAAAGAGATGAGAAAATCGAAATGTTTCTTTAGTGGTTTAATATTTTTTCAAATACACCCATTTTTTCTGTGCTAAATTTTTTATTAGAAGATGTTACTCTATAATTGGGGCTTGTTAAAATTTATAATTTTTATATTTATAAGGAATTCTATGTCTATCAGCAATATTATTTCAAAAGAGAATCACAATTTTTCTTTACCGAGGTACATGTAATATACTGCCCCCCCAGGAAATTGCAGTCTTGCAGCTGCTCTTGCAGCCACAAGAATTGCCAAAGACCACAAATAACCCCCAAATTTTGCAATTTTCAGCAATTTCTCACAATTTTTGGTAATTTTGTTTTTCAAGAGCGAAAATTGAGGTTTTTACTGGCTTCCTTTACTAAACAATCGGGCTCCCTTGTGTTGAGAGCATCTAGCAGCCTGACCCAGACCTAGTAAAAGTAAGGCCTAATGTAAACTCCCAACACAAAAACCTTCATATTAAGCTAGCCTCCTCTTTGTTCAGGCAAGATTGAATGCAGGATGAAAAAAATGAGAACTTTCAGTTTTTAATTTTTTAATTATTTCTGAGTTCAATGTGTGGTACATTTTTTTAATACCTTCAAGGGTTGAAATTTGTAAACATGTACTTTTAATGTGTCTGGCTCTATTTTTATTCAGGCACGGGGACTTTCATCTTCTCACTAAACTTTCCCCAAAAATTAATAGTTACACCCCATGATCTCAAACACAGTAAAACTAATTTTTCCATTCCCATTTTGTCCTTAATACTGTACTTGTAAATTGTAGCTAATGCAACCAGTCCATTGCTTCCTTTTTTGTATCGCCACATTTTTTAGGGCTGTATATCCAAATTTTTTTCCTCTTATTTTCAAAAAGTTTCCTTTCAAAGCACTATATATATCATTCAAAATAAATGTATGACTACCACTGGGTTGTGCTTAGAAGTACTCATTTAATTCATTTTTGTTAATAAATATGCATGCATGACGTTTGTTTTGCTTCTTGTTCTTAAAAATATAGAATTGTCATGTTGTCAATACTGAGAACCTCTGTTAAAAGTGAGTCTTGAAAAGTTTGCATTTTTTTTTTTGCAATTTTTGGGCCGTTAACCTTGCAATTTTTCCTTTTCAAAAGTGCCATTTTACAAGGGGCCAGAATATAAGATTTAGATTAATTGTTGGCTTTTTATTTGCTTAAGTCCCCTTTTGTTAGTTTTAAATTTAAAAGGTTAAAAATTGAATAGTTTTTCTTTGAAAAAAATTAAAGCAAAACGTTCATTAATAGTGGTCTACCAACATAAAGCTGTTTTCCCTTGACAATTGCGGATGGGTTCTCTTTATTGCAGTTGGAATTTAAAATGTGTTTATTGAAAGTAAGAACTGTGCACATGATCATATTTGTAGAATGGAATTTCTGTGGAATTTTAAGGGTCCAGGTTTCTTTCTTAGTACTGTGTTTTAGTTTAGACATGCGTACTATCCCAAGGAATCCACATTTTTTAAATTTACAACAATAAAATATTATTATGTCAAGGATTCCTCAATTTAACACCCATAAAATCTGAACAGTTTGACAGTTTGTCCTTCCCATTTGTGATGTTGAAGCTTCAACCAATGTAATATTACACTTTTGTAAGGTGAAAAAAAAATAAGAAAAAAAATGTCAGGATAAAATAATAACAAATAAGGGGTAACTATTCTCAATATAAAATCAATAAATGAATCAGTCTAACAGTATTATATCCCTATATTTACATCAGAATATGAATTTTTGTCAGTTTATATGATTTATTTCTTTACTCTGTATAAATGTAGAATTACATATATATGTACATATATATATATATATATATATATATATATATATATATATATATATATATACATACATATGAATGTTTTTCATGTGTATGCTTGTAAAGCGCACAGAGCAGTGATTGTACTATAGATTTGCATGATGTTATGTCATGTTATTGTTGTTATTGTTTTTGTTGTTGTTGTTATTATTATTATTATTATTATTTGTTGTTGTTGTTGTCATGAGAGTGTGACTGAAAGAGATGAGTTCAGCTTTAGTAATTCGTTTATACATGTTTTAGCTCATGCCATTCCTCAAAAGTAGTTATGAGCAACGTTAAAAGTTGGTTTGCAGTATTAAAAATGTTCATATCAGCATTGGCAGTTTCCCATTATAATTATACTGTTTTATGTTATTATTTTGTGCCTATTAGAATATTAATCATAGCTTGTCAGATTCAGATTGCTGTCAGTCAAGTTTGTTGTATTTATTCCTAGTTAGCATATTCGCTATAATTTATGAGATGAAAGACTAATTTGTGTAAAATGTAATTCCTATGTTACAAAATGTCAGCTCAGGTACAACTTTACGAGTTCTGTTTATTTTTTATCCTTTGTAACTAAATGTGAGGCAGTTGAACTTGGGTTGGATGCCTGTGAGTAAGTATTACTTTTTCCTATTACTACTAGGATAGATATTTTTGAAATTATCATGACAGTGTGTAGGGCAGTAACTTTTTAAATGTATAAGATAACCATTGAAGCAATTCATCGTGGTTTATTTCTTTTCTATCGTTTAAATTGTGTATGTCATCTGTGTCAGGCTGTGACAGTGAGTATGTGAATGCTACTCTTGAGAAGAGTGGAAAAAAATCTTTATATTATTTAAACAGAATGATTGTCCAGCTGTAACTAAGCATGTAAGCACAAGATTGTGTATGGTTGCAACTGACAAAACTCATTTCCTATATCTGATCTGTATACAGTTGAACACAAATTAGATAGGTCGAACATGAATTCCTCAAAATCACAAATACTATTTTGTTTTTCTGATCTGAGCCAGTTCGCTCTTTATGCCTTCATAACTTCTACCCTTCCTACAGACTTTTTTCCCTCTAATTATCCAGACCTCTAATATGAATGCATTCCTTTTAAGAAAAGCCTATTAAACTTTTTTAATTTTCACTATCTTGGAACAGGATAAAGAAAATTGCAAAGTAAGAAGATTACATAGCTTTACTTCTGTAAAAGGAAAGTGATACTGATAACTAACATGTTTTCTGTGATCAGGGGGAGTGAACATATCATATTATTTTTAGTATTCGAAGACAGTGTTGTGGCACTCATCATTTTCTTCCCAACAATTTTGAGGAATCTGTGCTTGATCGTAATTATAATTTATAAACATGCATGTTCCAATTTAATTTTAAAGGGAAGAAATAATCACCCTTTACTTGTTTCCGATACAAGTATGACATTTTTGGAGTTAAATTGCCTCACGAAACCTTTTAAGTAGGTAAAAAGAAATTGTTTACTATTTGACAGCAAAAGCCAGTTAATTTTTTTGTCTATGACTGTGGATAATTACCGAGTTTCTTCAATATATAGACTAACTCTTGAACTGTTGGAAACGAGTAGAGTGATGACTTTTGGTGCATGTTTTTTATGTATACATATAGTTAGAATTAGATCACATCATATTTTGTTCAGGGCTTTTTATCGTATAGTGAAATCTGATGTTTAATTTGAGACCAACATAGTTTCCTTATTAGGTGCTTGCACAGAACCTAAATCTAAAGTTACATTACTGTCCTTGTAGTTTTATGAGCCAGAAAAGGCCATAATGTGATTCCAAAAAAACCAGTTCTGTTTTGTTTGCCCAAAATTTGCTGCAAACTGCAAGCAATTTTTTTTTTAATGACTCCACAATTCTCTAGCCAAATGAGCACTAAAATCACTCTTTGAAGCACAATGTAATGACAATGTTTGTCTTCACTTCAGTGTTATTTTATTTTGAGGTGTCTCAACTGATGTGATTTTTTCATTTTCTCTGTTAAGTTGGAGCTTAAAAATCATTTAAGGAATACCTGTAGATGCATACAACTGATGTGTCAACTGTGCATGGCTGATTAAAAAATGCTTTTGTTTTTTGCCTCAAAATGTATATATTATGTTTCCATCAAAGTGAAGTATTGTATTCATGTGCTGATATAGATTTTTTTATATGGTCCTTAATTGGTCTTCAAAGGTTTTTCGAAAATTTGGCACTTGTTTGTTGCTGTCTGAAGTTGTTTAATAAAATTTTATTTTTCTGTGATAGAGTGACACATAAATATAAACATTGCATTTATTTTTTAGCTGACCATGGTTTTGTACATACTCTTTTATGTTTCAGATGGATGTTTGTATTTTTTTTTTCTTAGGTATTAAATTTCTCAGTAAGGGTTACCACATATATTTATACATGTAATCATTCTATTACCATCTTTAAAGTTATGGCTGGCACAGGCTGTTGTAGATTTCAATTTTGTCATTATACAAATTTCTTTTGAAAACCAAAGCAGTTGTTTCATTTTCAATGCACCATTTAATAGCAACATAAAGAAAACCATAGCAATTCAACTTTTATAAAGATAAAAGACTTTCATATGAGTTTTTAATGTTTCTCAAAAAGGCAGTTTTTATTTATAATTGGCTTACTCTTGTTCTCTTGTTCTTTTTTTTTTTTTTTGTATATATATGATAACCATGTTGGATATTCCAATTAATCAGTTATATTACGAGATCTTGAATTTAGCAATAATAATATGCTCTCGTAGGCGTTTTTTTTTTAAATATTGATCTGCTTTCAAGTAATTTGATAGGACTATTAATGCAAAAATTTGTTTCAAAGCACTCTATTTTTTTCAATACTAGTCTCTAAACCAGATTGTTTAAAACAATGATGCTATGTGTCAAACCTTAGAAAACTGAGAATTAAACAAGATTGTAAGTAAAAAGCGACACCATACTTTAATTTGTTTTTTGCTTTTTTTGTTTTGATTTATCGTTAGTTTCAGCATTCATTTTATAATTTAGCTTTTATTGTTATCGTTTATATTGTTTGAGAGAGTTATATGTATGTGCAATGTCATGTATAGTTCTATTTTCCCGAAGAGGAGACAGCTGGTGTGGTAACTATTGTGGTCATATTACTTAATACAGATCATAGACAAGAAACCAATTACCTTTTTCATTACTTCTGGTCGTCTAAGTCTCTCTCTCTCTCTCTCTCTCTCTCTCTCTCTCTCTCTCTCTCTCTCTCTCTCATTGAAAAAAGCACTTGAATAGCGGCACTCCTGATAGTGTTTGATCTCCGCTCGCAATTTCTCTATTTTACGAATTAGTTAGGATCAGGCTAGTTGTTATGGAAAACACAATAGGGACCGTTCAAATTATAATCTTACGCCTTGGGGGGGGGGGCTAGCTCCTCTGTCAGAAAAGCGTAAGAGAGGGTGATGGGGGTCATGAACCACACGTTTGTGAGGTGAAAAAAAAAATAAGAAAAAAAAATGATGACAACGTAAAAAATAAAACATAAGGAGAGGGTAACTATTCTTAACACTGAGAACTCCAGGCACTGAAGATTCAACAAAATCTGTTCTCTGTTTACCGATTATTGACAAATGCTTAAAAAAGCAACTACAATGTGTCAGAATGTCTGCTAGTCCTTGTAATGTGAGATTCTTAATAAAGAGTTCGTAGGTCAAATCCTAAAGAAAGCCAGTTGCACGGTATTTTTTTCACGACCTCTGAGACAGGAAAATCAGGAATACGCATATTAAAGAAAAATAATTATTGTAGAGGTGGTTTTGTAGCAACGTTATGCATTCTGTACTCCTTCAAACTTTCACCTTCTCTCGGCTATCTAATCTGCAACTCAGACGAAATGAAGAATGATCACTTGGCATGTACGCAGGCTAAAGCCCAGGAGTAGGGTAAATGTAAGAAAATCGTCCGGGGGGAGGGGGGGTGTCAAAAAGTCTCTCCAAAAGGTGTAAGATCAAGATTAGATTTGAACAGCCCCATACAGTGGAGTCCATATAGAGGGCTCGGCTATAAGTATAACACTACAGCGTCTTTGCTATACCGCTAACAATTCAGCATGTCCCCTTTTTATCCCCTTTTAACCCTTACTTTAAAAAAAAAATCTGGTATTGCGATGTAAATGAAGGTATTCGGTTGTAACGGCTGCATTACCCAACGTTAGAGTCTAACCAACCATAAAACTAATAAAAGCTCTCTATAAATTATTGTTCCCGTTAATTGCCGAGTGTACGAAGATGAAACGAAGTTGCAAGTTCATGATAAAATTTGCATTCAACACCACATAAACCACATTGCTGGCACCTGTTGGCGTAGAGAACTATGGCACTGTATCGCCGTTTCCTGAGCACTGGCCCCAGATCACCTGTTATCACTGAGCTTTGTTGGTCCTTCCGTGAGAATTGAGACCTATACTTGTATCTAGATAGAGAAGCCTAAATCTGAAACATAATATTATAAAAAAATATCTAAACTAGATCAATTTTCCCACGAATTTTAATAAATCTCGTTTTGCGTGTAACTGATTTGGATCAGATGTACCAGGGGTTTTTGTTGTTGTTGTTTTTTTTTAAACTTTTTTTAAAGAAGTATGCTAATGTGCGTTGATTTCATTTTCTCTTTCAGGAAGAATAAAAAAAAGTGGGAAAACATGGTCAACTTGTCCTGAAATCAAACTATAGTCGTGTTTAAAAGGCAAAATAGTAAGAGTTTCTCTTCCTCTCTATATTATGCAATCGTGTATAGGCCTGGAAAAAAACATCACCGCGATTTTTTACTAAAATTGAAAAAAACCAAAAAAGGTTTCAAATTATAAGAACTAGTTGCAGTATGAAAGTGAAACACGTTCTGCATACGAGTGAGTGGAACCGCAGCAACGTGATTCAGGCGAAACAGAGAGAGAGTGAAGGTAGGCCTAAAGCAGAGAATATAAAATAAAGCAGACAAGGACACGCAAGCCTACATTAATTTATTTTATTTTATATTTTACTTCGTGCACAGTCTCGTGGCCGACGTCCCCTTCGTACGTGTGCCACTCGCTTAGGCCGACTCGTATTATTGAGTGTTACAAAATTGATCCTAGATTTTGATTTCAACTTCTTATTACTATTAGATCTGTTGTTTTTTTGTTCAACGTTTTGACACTCCTGCGTCAACTGCTTAAATAATAAATTCTAACCTTGTTTGTAAATTACAAGCAGGTTCGCCGTTCAATTGAACAGGTTAAGATTTTACCAGTGACTCATAGAGATACAATTTGGAATCTTTGCTTTTGGTTACATTGCACTCATGATTTTGTATTGTTTCATCAACAAAATGAATTTAAACATTAAACATGGTAGCTTTTGTAGGCTTAAGCTCTGAGTGAATGACTCTTATGTCTTCTGTTTGGAGAAAAATATCTTGATATGATGGCATTTTTTTCACTGTTATGAAAATGTCAAAAGGTTAAATAAGTTTAGTGAGAATTCAACTCAAAAGAATGTTCGTTTTTTAATTATTTACATAGGCTTATCTAATCCAGGCTGTTTTTGAATCTAGATTTACTGGAACTCAGATCTAGAGCTCTAACCTTATTCTAGAGAAAATCTGGAAAAGAGATTAAACTCTGTATCAGATCCAAAAAGAAAAAAAAAAAGATTAAGGGAAGCCTCAACCCTTAAATTTAATGAAAAACCTTGAAAAATGACTGTTTACATTTGTTTTGCTTATGGTACATTCACTTTTGCTTTTTAAAGTATTGTAAAGTGTTTTTTTTTTTTGTTCAATAGGAGCTAAAATTTTCATTGTCACATTTTTCTGACCTACCCTCAGCTAAAATTCCAAAAAATTCTTATGCTTTTGTTTCTACGCCTATCAACTTCAAAGTTCAATGATACCAGACATGCCTATCGTTCCGGAAATTCCGGAATTCTACCAGAAAATGACCTGTGTTCCGGAAATCCGCATTTTTATCACAAAATCCGGAATTTCGCCGATTTGTGATCAGTCATACTCTCAGAAATAATCCTAGTCTAGATGTCTAGCGGCGCATCTCTGCATAAATAAACGAGAGTATCAAAGGACTTAGAGAAAAAAAAATAACGGCATCAACACTGCAACAAACTTTTCAAACTTTTAAAATGCATGGCGCTCTTTGCTACACCTTTTTTCATAAGACCCAGCGTGCATCTTGCAGACTGAGGAGGGGTTGGGGTGGTTTGGGGCAAACCTATCGATGCAGTACATCTATAGACGAACATCATTGCAAAGGCCTACCATGTTGCGTTGACGGTCGTTCATTCACACTGTGACGTCACTCACCTGGACTAGGGTTTTTTTTTCATAGACATATCTTTGCAAGGAAAGCAAATACGAAAATTCTGACGGCAAATTTGAAATCAGCGACCTCGATATAAGAAAGTCATCGCGGCAGAATTTCAATTTTTAAAGAAATAAAGATTTTTGGGATAATTTTTCCCGTTTTAAATCTGTCACCTGTAGGTCAATGGTGTGGTCGGACATGATTATCTAGACTTTGAGACTACTATACGCGCAGTCTTATATTTAGAGAAGTTATAAACCCAGCACTGAACTTAGGCTCGGTGCGAACCTGTCTGATTGATGCCAGGCTCTTGCCATTGCCAGTCCTATGATAATAAAAATTAATACTATGAACTATCCATAGATGTAGATTTTAATATAATACAATCAGGCCTGCGTATCTTGGATAAGTCTAGATGTACGTCTCTTCAAAATGACCAAAAAGAAATTGGTCTACATAGAAGCTCCAATCCGCAAAAGACAACAGCAATGTACTGTATTCGAAAAGAATGCATCGAGGCAATCCGCATCTTAGGGATGGAAAAGGGAAATGTTTCATGGAATTTTCTATTTG
>BLXT01002104.1:67445-77751 GCA_019648995.1 Plakobranchus ocellatus | reverse complement strand
CTACTACTACTACTACTACTACTACTACTACTACTACTACTACTACAACTACAATAATATAGATCACGATATTATTATTCGACCTTTTAACTGAAAGTCTATTTTTCATTGTTCTGTGGCTTTAAAAATCGCCTCGATATTTGAGATTGCAAATCTTTGTAGCCATTGCCATTACTTCTTCGGTTGTAGCAAATATTCCACATGCCCCTTTTCAATTAATATAAGGCTTTGGCCCTATGCTTCAGTCCTACTATTCGAAGTGGGACTAGTTTTAATTCCTGGCGATTAATTTTGATTACATAGATCTCTAAACAGTTCTAGTATAGCACATTCTCCATTCAAATGTTGAACTTTACACCAAGTCCCACTCTTCCCAATCTTAATGTTGATCTACGCTTAAAGCTTTGCAGCGAAGGCTACCTGTTTTTAGTATTTCTGTTATCACTATTTTCGAGCTCACAGGAAACCTTATTTCATAAATTATTTCCATCTTCGACTTAAACTCACCAACCATATTCGATGCCCACCCTTCCTGTTTTCTCTGACAATTCCTCGAACAATGTCTTATTGAAATACTTCCGATCTTACTATATGTTCTCTTAATAAATAGGTGATTTAAGTGATAGTGACTAGCCTCACTGCTAAGATACATAACTGTCATTTTCCCAAATCATGCTGAACCAACCATTCTCGTTGTCGCAAACCATGCCGTACCTCATTCAACGTGATATACTTCACACTCACCTAGGAAATAAGCGATACAAGCGATAGCAGCAAGACCTATTATCAGTCCAATAAGCAGAAACAGACAGCGATATCTCGCGCATCGACTGCGCTTGTGAGGCAAGTCTTCTGAGCCGACGTCATCACCAGGGGCGGTCATTTCCGGGTCAGCTAAGCCGCCAGACGTTTTCTTCGTGTTTTCACACTTACCTGATACAGAATAAACAACAAACCTATTTATCTTATCCTTGTTTGAGAATCCTAGAGAGATTTAGGAGACGTAAATCAATAAAACTCTCTCTCTCTCTCTCTCTCTCTCTCTCTCTCTCTCTCTCTATATATATATATATATATATATATATGTATATATATATATATATATATATATATATATATATATATATGTGTGTGTTTGTGTGTAGGTGTGTATTTGATAAGCATTTCTTCTGAGTGCGGATTTTGGTTTAGTTTCGAAATATTTATAGTTAATTGAAAATACTGAAGCAAGACTTATATCTTTGCAGCCTAAGACTCTCTGTTGAGAATCTTCAAACTTTTGAGAAATGAGCATCACATATTTTAGAACAAAATTAGAGTTTTAATATCTTTGTGAGGCGCATAACTTGTGTATGCTATTATTTCCAATCTCAATTCAATGTAATTAGTTTTTAAGGGGGCTTTTAAAACATTTACAACAATGTTAACTATATAACTTTCTTTATGGAAATATATAGCCAGAGTTTTACAAAGTCTAAGTGATAAAATCTTCATTTTATAAATATAGATAAACCTACTCGAAAAAAAAATTGAATTTACTGTCTATATAATTTAATGTTGTAGAACTTACCAAATACGCATAATTCAGTTACTCTTTTTTACACTTTTCAAAGAATGACAGCTGCTTAAATGAAATCTGAATGTAAGGGCAGCAATATTTCAAATTGCCTCTATACATTTAAGCTAACAAGTAGATTTTGGCAATTTGGATCCTCTAATATTATTCTTGTTCATTTAACAACTTCTCTCCGTCAACCTCATTTTTTTCCCTACCTATCTTCTTTAGGTGCGTTCGCGTTCATGTTCCTCCACTCTCAAACCTATTCTCAGTTAAGCTTATACAATTGTTGTCGCTACCATGATCTATTGCCCGTTACTTAAGACTTTCAGTTATAGTTATTCTCTTTCTACCTCTAGTGCGTTTGCCTTCAATCTTTCTATTGATTACCAAGCGTTCTAAATTTTTGTGTCAGCAAATGTGTCCTAAAAATTGTAGATGCCTCTGCCTATGGGTTTTAATCAATGATCGTTCAAGATTAGCTTCTTTTAGGACCAATTCGTTTGACTTTTTTCCATCTATGATATCCTGATTATCTTTCTGATAAACCACATCTCTGCTGCCACGAATTTTCTTTCTGTTTCCTTTTTTATTGTCCAACACTCAATACCATATAAAAGCACTGACCATACATGTTTTCATTACTTTTATTTTGATTTCCATTCTATTATTTTCTTGCCCGTATTTGTTGCATTTTTTGACATGTATTTTTGGCTATGGCTTCTCTTTTACTTATTTCACTTATGCATCTACCATCTGATGTTATCAGGTAGGCAAGATATTTGAATTTTGTCACCTTTGCTAACGGACATTTAGGGTTAGAGAATTTCTTTGAGATGACAATGGATTCCGTTTTTTTTTTTTTCACATTCATGGACAAGCCCATTTTGTAATTCTTTGAAACTACAATACCTCAATTTTTAAAAGCTTGTTTATCAGATTCTACTATTTAAACTGTATCATCTGCATGTCTGAGATTATTTTTTTTTCCAATTACTTCTAAGCCTGAAATAATTATCACGATTACTTAAGATTATTTCATTCATTAGGTTTAAAAGTTCAAGAGACATTGCACATCCCTGCCTCACACTTCTTTTGATGTATTTGATATGACTGCATTCTCTTTCAATTCTTACAGATGCAGTTTGATTCCATTATTAATTTCTAAGTATTCTCAGATCTTTCGCAAATGTGTCTAATTTTTCTAGCATACGAAACAACTCATCACGTTTTGCTTTGTCAAAGGTTTTAGAATAATCAATAAAGCAGAGATGGAGATTTTTTTGCGTTTCTGGGCACTTTTCCTAAACACTCACAAAGTGAATATTGCTTTTCTAGCTCTTTTATCAGGCACAACGCCAAACTGTGTTGCAAATATTTCTAGTCTTAGACTCTTGCGCATTCTATGCATCAAAACACGTAACAAGATTTTTGTAAAATGGCTCATTCAACTGTTTGTTCTGTGAAGTTTACATTCTGTTGCTCCTGGTGTTTTAGTCATGGCTACAAAAACAGATTTACAAAGATCTTTTGGAATGGTATCACTGACGGATATTACATGAAGGAGTTTTGCTGTCAAATATGTTTCCAAGTTATCTAGTGCTATAATTTATTGTTTCTATTGGTTAGTTATCTGATTATTGTTTTCTTATCTACTGCCTTTACTTCTTCTTTGGGGATAGTTGACCCTGTAGGCTCTTCCTCATTTCAGGTTTTAAACTTATCACATTTGAAAATATTTTCTACATATTCTGACCATCTTTTTAGTATTTCATTTTTTTCCATTAACATTGTTCTGTCTTTTGGTTCGATCATCCTGGGCTACTGAATTTGATTTTCTTACAATTCACATCAATAATTTTTAACATGCATAAATTGACTGTCTAATCTACGACTTCATGTAGTGACGTTTTCATTTCTGATCAAGTTCCTCTATCTCTGGGATAGCCTCATATTTGTTATACATAGCTACATTAATTTGTCTCTTAGTTTTTCATAAGATTTTAGCAAATCCTTTCGGAATATAAGTTTTATTTTAACTTTACACATGAATGAAATATTTGAATCACGGTCGGCTCCAAGCAGTAATTTTGATGTTTAAATGGCGTTTTGGAATCGTTTTTACCCATCCTATATAGTTAATTGACTGGTCTTCAGATCCGTACCAAAGATCCTCAAAAGTAAAGATTAAGGGGTACTCTTCCGGTTTTTATTTTAATTCTCTTTGAAAAAAGGGGGTGGGGAGTTGTTGGAAGTGTCTTGGTTACTGTCTTTACTTTTGAACCGTGACTTCGTGTGTTGTAAAGGACGCGTTCAGGTACTTATACCTTCATTTATTTATTTGTTTGTTTATTTATTTATGTCTTTCTTTCTTTCTTTCTTTATTCATTCATGTTTTTGTTCATCACTCTTTCCATAATTCTTTTGACGTCAAATATACGCCTCACATTTTGCTCATCAATTTTTAAAAACTTTCAATTCCGATCACGTTTTAACATAGTGTTGTAAATCTCTTCTGTCCCCAACTTCAAAGAGTAGAAAATAGTCTTCACTTTTAAGATCTTTGTCCGTTATAAAATTTCTTCTTGACTATTTTGATTGCCAAAGGTTTTTGAAGTGTCGTTTATGTATGTGAGCGTATATGTATGTTTGCACTCGCGCATGTGTGCATTTACTTTACTATCAGAAGGAAGAGTATTAAAAAACACAAGATACGAAGTAACCAGTTTCAAGTTTATGAAAATTCAGACAACTACTTACCATTAGTTACGTAAGCAACTCCTTTAGATGTTTTTTTCTGTGGAGGAACAAAATGATTATGGCAAAGGTTTCTATATTCTTTATCTTTTTTTTTCTCTTAAAGACTCTAAAACTAAACAAACAAACAAAAAAAAAAAAAAGATATGCTCGAAATTAAAATGAAACCAAAATGAAACGATCTGTTCTTTCCTAAAAGTTGAAATGTGGAAAAAAAGGTTCATATGAAAAAATAATGCATAAGTATATGATATCTCGCCGCCCAGGAAGAATGCAGTCGTAAGTCCAAAATTTTCGAATTTGAGAAATTTTTATTACTATGATCAGCAGAGCAAGGCGCATCCTTTGGCGTATATTCAAAATGGCTAACTTTAGTAATAAAGATTTTATGTATAGAAGTTTTTAGTCGTAAGTTTCAAGTAATCATATAGTCTGGAGAGAAAATAGTCGGAACTCAAGATAGCCAAACGCATAAATTTTGACTGAGTATTTGCGGGAGAAATTAAATCGTAAGTCCGCATACGGCTCTAGAGTAGTGGAAATTGTGATATGCAACCAATGGTTGAGGTTATAATTTTTTTACTCCCGAAAATCATCAAAGCAAAAGAAAATAGAGATAACACATGAGTTCTTTTACCGTTACAGCTAGTTTTCTAGATTCTAAAATTAATAATATGTGCGTCAGTTGATCTTTAATTTTTCAGTTGTGAATTGTTTAGGTTCATTTATGAAAGCAGGGAAAAGTCGATAAACCTTCGTCTCCTTTTGAAAATATTTGAATCCCTGATCCTTTTTCGTTATTATGTTTTACAAGTGCAACAAACAAGCTCCTTTCAGTTTTTACCGCAGTTGCATTTGAACTAAAGCTCTATACACAATTTACATCTGTTATTTACAATATTTCAGACATTTAAAGACACTCTTCCACTACGTTATCTAAAGACTTCAGTTCTCCATTCAATTCTATCCAAAATCTTACTTAGATTCTAGATCTACATAGATGGTAAATTCCAAGACTTTGACCCTATTCAATTCTTATATACTAACCCAATATGCGTTCAAACCGTGTATATATAGCTAAAAGTTACCCAGATAATCCTATTTTGCAATGTTGTCTAAGTCGGAGGCCTTGTTCTATTTTTTTTTATTTTTCAGTCATTTCAAAAGTAAAAGTAAGTAAAAAAAAGTATGCAAATACCACACTCCCAGAAAAAAAAATGAGTTTAAGGATCTTGAAGATACAATGTTTCCTGAAGGAAATTAAATTACTATGATAAAGAAATTTAAACTGACACATTTTCACACTCTCGCACAAGTATACATATGTACTTATAATTCATAACATTTTGCTACCTTTTAGAAAATGATGGACAAGGAAACAGGGAGAAATAATAATTATAGTTTTTCATTTTTTAAAGTTACTTTGACAAAAGTGACGAAGTAAAAAACGCCAAATTTATTTCCTATCTTTTGTCAATCGGAGCTCACTTCAGAGTGATTGCTTCAATGTCTGCATGGTCATCTCAAAATAGCAATGCCGAACAATACAGGAAGTGAACTATGATCGTGCATGGCAATACTGCTATGGTACAATCAAAACAGTAAAAATGTGCTTGATAAATACATTAAGATGCAAGCGTCTGTATTTGCAGCTAAGCCTTCGTAATGGCACGTTTTATTGCATTAGGCGAAACATGCTAGATTCTTAGGCTCTGAGGAATGTATCTTGACATTTAGGATTTAATCTATTTTAAATTCTATGTGCATGAAATACATGCATAAAATCATCATTATCATCACCATCATCAACAAGATCGTTATATATCATCACCACTATTGCATTTTTCAAGCTCCTAACGAAATCAACCTCATAATCACTGTCCATATCAGCAACATTGTCGTTATGAACATAACAATCTTGATGTGGTGATATGTCAATGTCATGATCTCTAAAACTGAAGCCATTCAAATAAACACATGTATTCACTACGCATGATATCCAGTGAACCCCTTACTTCAATTAAAGGGAACCTTGAGAAACTTTGATATCAAAGGAAACTTTGAGATTGACTCCATGACTTATCAAAAAGTATTGCCGGGTCTCTATTTTTTTTCTTTTTGATTCTGAAAATGTACAATGCTTAAAGATGAATTATATTGTAAAAAGAGAGCATTGTCCAAACACTTCTAACTATCCGTTATAGAATCTTTTGCTGTCAACTCTACACTTGAACCTGTGAAAAATGAATGTATCAGAGAGAGAAGCAAAATTTAAGAGAAACGTTGGACAATAATATTCACCAAATCCGCATAATGAAGGGGAAAAAAGGAAATTAAACCTTGAGGCGGTTATAATTTCAAACATAAGTGCAAATAAGCCAGAGCAGACGAAGAAAGACCCATAACGCTCCCCACGTCTTGACGTGGCTCTTTTACGCAAGTTGTTGAGAGGTGGCACCAAAATACTCCTCGGGTTGATCCCATGTCCAGGAGCAAAAAACATCTATACTTACAGCTTACGTGGGGAAGATGAACGTCTCAGAGTGTGCAAAATGATATTTTTGGATACTTTTCATACCATAAAAGACATGTTTAGCTATTATAAACAAAAAGGTGTGTTTGGGAATATAATGCATAAAAAAAGTGGTAAATATTAAACAAGAGATAATTCGCCGAGACAATAAGTTGTTTTGTAGTGGAAAATCACTGATAACTTTGGTGGACAAAAGCACTCAGTAAATTCTATGGTTTGCCTTCAACTAATCTGGTTTTCAAAACATGGAGCTCAAATGTTTTGTCACATATCACTCCTACATCGAGGGCTGTTGTAAGCATTCCACGACAGAGATAAGCGATTGGAATGTGGCTGTGTACAAGCAAATGCAAAACGCCAAAAGTCCTCTCCATGCCGTAGGAGATTTTAGCGAAACAAACTTTATTGGCTTTTTAACGGTAAGGTCTTTTGAAAATATATATAAAAATGTAAGGTCTTTTGAAATATATATATATAAAAGTGTCCAAGTTACGATCTCTTTCCATTGCTTTTTAACAATAATATTTGGTTACAATATTTGTTGTAAATTTTTTTCCAATTACAATTACCTATGGCTGCGACCAATGCTTCATCCATGTTTATTTAAGAAAACAAAAGACACTTAGAATCTATGTTAGGCGTGTTCTGTCGATTGATCTGGAGTCGATGTAGTATCACAAAGCAGCTAAGACCAGCCAAACCCTATGGCTAATGTTTCAATAAAACTCTTTGACTATTAGCATGCCAACACTCAGTATATAGCAGAGTATTATACAAATACTCCAAAAACTTCTAGATACTGTAGTATTAGAGAGAGTAAGAATGGGCCTGTATTTGAATGTAAAGAAAACGGAATGTGTGGACATCTCAAAGAAATCCTCTAACCCCATGTGCAATCTCGTTAGCAAAGGCGAAAAAATCAAACAAGTTACAAAATTCAAATATCTAGGTTTACTGATAACATCAGATGGCAGATGCACAAGTGAAATAAGTAAAAGAATAGCCATGGCCAAAGATACATTCCAAAAAATGAAACCAATACTGGCAAATAGAAACATAAATATGAAAACCAAATAAGGGTAATGAAAACACATATATGGTCATTGCGTTTGGATGCTAGTGAGTGTTGTACAATAAACAAAGACATAGAGAAAAAACTTGAAGCAGCACAGATGTGGTTTATCAGAGGAGTGATGAGGATATCATGGACAGAAAAAAGTCAAATGAATTGGTTCTGAAAGAGGCTAATCTTGAGCGATCACTAATTAAAACCATTAGACAGAGGCAACTACAATTTTTGGGCCATATTTGCCGATATAAGGGTTTAAAACACTTAGCAATCACTGGAAAGGTTGAAGGAAAACGCAGTAGAGATAGACAGATAGTAACTTTTATTGAAAATCTTAAGTCATGGGCAATAGGCAAGGGTAGCATTAACAACTTTATAAGGTTAATTGAGAATTGATATGAGTAGAGGAACATGATCGCCAATGTCAGTTCCAGAAAAGGTACCTGATGATGATGATATTACAAAGAACGTACAGAGCCATTTGTTTCTATAGAACCCTTTCTATACCGACAAAACTGCAACTCTTTTTGAGGGTGTACCCCACGTGACGCGTTCAATCAACTTTTATTGCTTTCTTGAGATAATGTTTTTACAAGACTTTGCCAAGTAACTGTATCTTGATGCGTCAGCTTGCCCTTCATAGTTCGGCTCTTCCCTTGCGAGGTAATAAAACATGAAAAAATCGAACTGTTCTCGTAGAATCAATTAAACTGGATTGTGAAATAATGAGGAGTAATTTCTCCATCTTATTCACTCGTCTTCCCCATTCCGTATTTAAAAGAATGTTGTGTGGCGTTGGAACTTACCCCACAGCCTTTAAAAGAGATAATTGTTTTTTTTCCTTGGTTCCGGTCAGCAAATTATTCAATCAATATCTCTATAGCATTTTTCTGTTTGTTTTGACTTTATTGGTGTGTACCTCTCTTTTATATTTATATGAAATCTTATATAAAAAAGAACAAGCAAGAAAGAGCATGCTAAGTTGTAGCTAAAATTAGAATATATATATATATATATATATATATATATATATATATATACATTTATTTATATATGGATCCACACAAAATGAACTGCACGATCCACCGATTGCACAAATCGACAGAACGAGCCCAACATTCATATCGCACAACACATCGTCAGTCCCTGTTGTTTCTCCACCACCTCATCCCATCACCGCCACCAAATTCAGCGTTTTTGCCAGATGGACTGAGATCAAAATTTAGTGCAGCGCTAAAATATTATCACAGAGTGGCCGGGTGGGAAAAAAAGGAGACAATGTGAACCTTCAAACAGCTGTTTGTAGGCTGCACTCTGCTCGCTGAAAAGGGTTTTATAGAGAATTTGTGCTACTGGTGAGGAAGCATGAGGAAGCAGTGTGAAATTGGATCAAACGTGGGTTAATCCTGTCTCGACCATTCTATCACCAAAAATCAACTAATGCCCTTCTTTCCCATAATCTTCCTGCAGTTGTTTGTGCATATTTGTGTAATGCAATCCATCTGATACCACGTGCTATCAGATTTTTTAGACCTTGTAAGGCTGAGCGGGTATGTCCTGGGTATGACGTTAAACTGCGTTCGGCGGACAATTGGCGACTAACCGGTAGCCCCACCAATTTTAATTCGATGACGAGGGTAGTGAAACCCATTAGCACTAAAAATAAGACCTGCAAAGGACGGATGATCCATAATAGAACAACGGCCAACCATAGATCCCACTGCCTTGTAAATATGTTGCAAAACAAAGGCTAGCGGGGAGCTCGTACACAAACCGGCAGTAAGCAAGGGGAATCCACTGCTGCAGCTTCACCCCCCCCCCCCCCAAAAAAAAAAAAAAAAAAAATCATGGTGCAAAACCATATTAATACTTGGTAGCTAAACCTCCCCTGACGATAGTGGTCTTGGAAGAGCCCTGGTGACAGGCGTAGAAACAAAAAAAGATTATACACTCATCCAGAAACGATTTCGAAACGCCATCGAAACATCAATGCCGGGAGCATGTTGTGATTGTGATCATATTCCAGTCATGGTACACTTCAGATAAAACTTAAGAAATCGAAAAAAGCGAATGGACTTACTAAAATCTGATGGAAAAAATAAAAGACAAAGTTGCTATTGCTGTGCATAACAGATATGAGACTCTAAACAACATCTCAGAAGTATGGTAAAAATGAAAATTCACTTAATGAATTCATAGAGAAAACGTTCCCAAAAACGATAAAAAAAGCATACGAATTTATGCAAACTTGCTAACCACCAAGCCATGAACTCCCTGTCTTATTTACGCAGCCACATAGAATGACATTCATGAAAATGTTGCAAGTTAAAGCCCTACAGAGAGAAATCAGTAATTAAAATTTTTACCCAAGAATAGAGATACACATTTC
>BLXT01002104.1:51629-62793 GCA_019648995.1 Plakobranchus ocellatus | reverse complement strand
GAGGGAATATCAACAGATGTTTATCTCTCTCTCATCATTCGTCGTACCAAGAATAGGAGAAACGATAGGCACTTCCCAATATTGCAGCTCTCTGTAAAATGTGTTATTTTCAAATAGAATTGAAATATTTTTCACAAGTCTTTCGATCCGGAACTCCAAATTCGTCAATTTTCATTTTATGTGATATGGTCTTTCTATTCTAGTGTCAATATTTTGCCAGCAAAGATGGCTGTAGCATTTGATTAATTAAAATCTTATTTACTGAAGGGAATGTAAATTAAGAAAACACGAATATTTATCGTATTAATAAGCCGTCAGCCACCTAAAATCTTATTCGTCCTCGCTTGAGTGGTTCAGTCATAGATAAAAGGCAAAATATGGTAATTCCGAATTAAAATAGATGAAATTCTGCATTGCTAACATCCGATTTCTCCTACAAAAACGTTCTTACTCAAACACTCTGGGTAAATAACGAAATGCATTGTCTCTCTATTATGTACATAATGTAGGTATATCAAAACATAACAACATGTTTCAAGACCCTTTATCAACTGTCTTTCTACCATGCCTTTTTTGAGATGGAAGATTATAAAATCTCATAAACTGCACTCCATCGCCTTTCAATAATCATATCTAAATAAGTATCGCAATACACTTAGGGGGAGTAAAATCATGTTATGAAGAACCAGAATTCTTACTGCGAAACATTTAACACTTGGAGTTATAGACGACATCTAGATTGCTCAGGAAAGAAAATGTATTTTTTAGAGAGACCGAACGGTTTTTCAAAAAAGTATAAGGATCTAATTCCAGTCGTAATTCAACTGTTTTCGGAACAAAACAACTAAATCCACTTAAATAGCCTACTTTAAAATTTTCCCAATCTTTGAAATGCATTTGAAGACATTAAACAATTTTTAAATCTAAATTCTGAGCATGAGCACGCCAGGCTGCCTTGAATTATTTGTACCGCGTTAAATCGTTAGCTTCTCCGCCATTCCTATATGTTTTGCTTAAGGTTTATAAACAGATTTTTTTTTTGCATTTTATCTCGAACATTTTAGTCTATATTATGTCCAAAGTATGCTATAAGTACCCTGAAAATTTTGTAAAAAAGATAACTAGTTTCCAGAAAGCATAGGCCGCAACGCGAACTAATTTATAATATTAAAAAAATTGAAATTGAAAACTTCTTCAAAAATTTCGGAAAGGTTCTTTTTTGGCGTTCATCTTTCAGCTGTACAACATTTTATTTTCAGGTTGTCATTTGAAACTTGTGGAATGAGAATGAGTGTACATTGATGCCTTTTAAAATGTAATTTTTTCTGCCTGTTATTTAATCATTAGTAGGCCTATTCCTGACAGAGAAGGCTACATTCACAGGTTAGAGATGTCTTGTGATCGACAAAGCTTTTATCTAAAGTACTATTGTTTAGATTACATTCCTTTTTTACTTACAATCCTTCTTCAGAACATCTGCGATATGTGGATTCGTATTTTGTAAATGCAAACAATAGAATAAAAATTCTGTTATTTGGTGCCTAAAAAATTATCAACAAAATAGTAATTGAGTTGAAATAAGCTGAAAATAAAACGAAAACAGTGACCTAAATAAGCAAACAGCTAAGAAACATGAAATTAAAGGGTAGATGCATAAAAAGATTGGGGCATTTCTTTTTTCACCATTTTAAAGTAGTATTTTGACAATCTAAAGGGAAATTTGAACGACGTAAGCGTTTGAATCTGGCACAACTTTGAATGTAAGGAAAAAAGGTGTTAAAAGTTTGGTGCGTAATTTTTGCTTCTCAGAGAATATGTGCGAAATGATAAAAACCAGAAGTGAATTTGGCTAGTGTTTAAAACTCTGTCTGGTTTAAAAGATGGCACCCTCAAATCATAATTTCGAAGAAGACTAACAGCCGAGATATAGATACCGCGTAAAACACTATAAACATTTTAGTTAATTACTATTGAAATGTTTTGACAATCCAATTCGTGGACCTTAGGAATTTTGAAGTTTTAATTATTAACATTGATGTTTGAAGGCGAAGAGGCTTAAAATTAATTCATAATCCATAATGAGTCTTCGTCGGAACAAAAAGAAAAAAAAAAAAAGCAAAAACACAATTGGCTGCTGCATGGCGCGCAATATCTATATTATACAAAGCTTACTTGAGCTCTTTCTCAACTAACTCCTTTTTTACTACTCAACGGACATAATTAATTTTTAATGGACCATAAATCTACACACGTTAGAGTCAATTGAGATAAGAAAAAACCAAAGAAAACTCAAAGATTTAGAAAATCGCAACAATTCAACTTTAATTTGCAATAACAGGCAAGAGTGAGAGACAGCAAAACATGGCGAGCAGAGCGGAAACAGATAGAGCAAAGCTGCAGAAAGCCTTTCTCACAGAGGAAATATTTTATCTGTTCGTTTTCATAATGCATGGAAAATCCAAATAATTTACATTTACATTTGATTTGAGAGATCTTTGATATATAATCTTGAGAATCAACATCTTAGTATGGAGAGAATCTTACAGATTTGTTATGTCTCTTACTTCTATAGAGCTAGAAAGCAACATTGAATATAGTCTCGTTTGAAATCTTTTCTTTTTGGAGCTGAAAGTTAATACAGATATTAATCTATATTCCAGTCTTAGACTTCGTTCTTCTTCCAAACGAAGAATTCGACAAAAACCCTTAATCGATATAAAACGCGGAGTGAGACGAGGCTATGTTTTCAGCTGTTAAAGCCCTGAATCCTAAAACATTCGAAAATCCCAAAATAGAAGACAATGAAAGGAGATTGATAACTAACCCAAATGACATATTAATAGCACTAGCAAATCATTTCAAAAGCAAATTCAAAGTTGACAACGTAATAGAGACATCACCATTCCAAGGAACAGCAAGACCGCTATAAAGCCTATATCTCAAGTGGAAATTAGAAAAAGCGCAACAGTTTGAAGCATAATAAAAAGAAGGAGAACACCAAATTCAATCGGAGCTTTTAAAATATGCCTCACCACTTCTAGACAAAATAATCGCAAATATACTCAACAAACAAAGATATTAACTCAGGAAAGCTTATCGCAAAACAAAAACCCGGTAAACGCAAAGCAGCTCCAAACAATTTAAGACCAATCACACTGCTAAACACCAATAGTAAATCAATGTCCTTAATAACACTGTATAGGATGAGGCGAAACGTTTAAGAATACCTAACTCACAGCAAAAGCGGCTTTCAACACAAACGAAGTACATCTGATGCATTATGGACCTACAAATAGATAGCAGCAAAAACAAACTAGAGAACTTTTCCATAAAAAGCACTAGTATTGACAGGACTGCAGCTTTTGATACAATCAATAGAGAAACCCTGAGGAAATCCTTTTCAGAAGACGAATTACGACTAATCCAGTTCTATCTTAGCAGCAACCAAATCAAACCAGAATAAATAAAGCCTACACTCAAGCACCCTTCGCCAATGTCAGCATACCACAGGGTGATAGATTAAGCACGACCTTAAAGGAGCCAGAAAAGTCATAGGGAATCCCAGGTCACCTTTAGAAGAAATAATATCGCGGAGGTTGAATACGCAGATGATTTCGTCTTTATTGGATGGGACTAGGTAAATATGGCTGCAATCCAAGCACAATTGAAAAAGTTTCATCTTAATAAGAATGCTGACAAAACGGAACTAACAATACTGAGCAGAAAAGAGACAGAATTGTAAACAATGTAAAAAGTTGGATCCCTCGATACAGCGATACAGAGGACATAGAAAGAAGAAAACAACTTCCAACATTGCACTAAGTAAACACCAGACAAGCAGAGACAAAATAAAAAAAAAGAAACACCAAAATCAAACACTAAGTTTTCATTATGAAGAAAAAACAATTATCGTCATGATATATATTTTTTTCAAAACACAGAAAACATAAGAATCATTCATATTTTAAGCGTACAAATGTTGCCATTTTAATGTTCAAATTCATTGTCTTAAAAAAACCAAAACAACGGAAAATAAAAGTATTGTAAACTTTATCTTCAATTTCCTTCATGGCCATTGATTAAATCTTTGCCTATTCAAGTGAACGGAGGGCCTGCTTGCTTATAATGTGATCTCTTACTGGTTCAAAGATGCGCATTTGAAAGTCATATGATTTTCTGAATGCTGGTATTGTGGTTTTCAGCGCATTTATGATGCTAGTCGCCGTTTGTGAAATTTATAAAACATTTACATTCTCGTTATATTTAAGATATTGCTGCCGCGTCGTTTATTATGCTGTTATATTTCTTTTCAGTTAGATTTTAATGAGAAAGTAGCCATTCATATTTGAATACCCTTATGTGACTATACCTAATGAAGCGGATGTCACATATCGATGGCAGACGTATCAAGCATTTCAAGTCCTATTTCACAAAGAGGGCACTTCAGAGATTTAATACGCCGGCCATCATATATCAGTTTTTAGGCAGCAAGAGGTTAAATTCTTTCTACTTTCAAATGCTAAGTTAAAACAAGTTAAACCATTTACATCTATTTTTGGCATAATAAACAAAATCGCTATAGTTTTCATCTTCACAAAGCTCAATGACTAGTTCTAACCTATACCGATGATTTGGAAGGTTCGAAATTATACTTGCAGTATTCTTTTAGTTTATTCTCCAGGCATGTTATTGAATTTACTAAAGTGAGTTTAGATTTTGATTCTTGAGATGCAGTAAGTAGTCAGTTAAATGTTATGTCCACACTATTTCTTTTAATCCAGTAAGTTTGTAGCCACTTGGAAACAATTTTATTTCGCCGAATGATTACAAGTAATAGTTTTTATTTAATCACAGACTCTGAAATCAAGGAAACATATTTTCTGTTTTTGCCTTACTCTTCTCCTAAGGTATTTAGGAAGAACAAAGAAGTAAAAACGTACAAAAAAGATTGACAAGTTTGCTGAAATTTCATTTCCTTTCAAATATCTTCGGAGAATCGATGCAAATTTTGCTTATTCGTGAAAACAAGTTGATGAAAATGAAGATATGTAACAAATAGGCCCGAGTTCTAATTCATATCTCGCCTTGCTTATAAGTCTTTGATCTGAATCTACATTGTAATGTTGCAATGAGGTTTGGATAGAAAGATCCACTCACACTTCATTTGAGTATGTATTTTAATCACTAAAACCAGGGCTATTTTCTCCATGCTTACGTAAAGATTCATATTGAAATAAAAGTTCAATTTCATTATGCTAATATCTGGGTCTAGTCAAATCTAAGATTTCATTTCATCCTCCAAAGAAAGGCCAGAGCGAGGCATAAGTAATTATTAAATCTATACAGTCCAGGAGGAGGTTAAAGAGTAGGAAATTAACTTAACGTTTTCAAGTGTTCTACTAAAGAAAGTCTTGAAATATATAATATATATAATTATATATATAATATATGTGTATATATATATATATATATATTTCTTTGTTTTTTAGTGAACATTTTTTTCATTGATTATGCGTGGGAAATTCTCCGCTGTTGTATCTAAACCTCTTATTCGCTAAAAACTTAATTTCTTAATAGAAACACCAATCTGGATATTTTGTACCCGAAACATATTTGATGTCACAGCGAAGCGCGTTTTTTTTTTTTATCTTTAAAGTAATAAGTCAATTCCATTGCGATATGCATAATTTTTCAGCATATTAGTTAATTTATTAATTTATAGGTGGAAATAATGTTAAATATAATAACCCCTACCTTGTCCCCTTCTTTTTTCTCCATTTTGGACTTGGAAGTGGCTAGATAGGTCTGCTTGAAGATCTGTGGTAGGAAACAAAACTAATATGAACATATTTTTTATCAGTGCTCAGAGGTTTTGATTTTCAGAAATGAAACTAGCAAAGGTGTAGACGCTGTAATTCCATAAACACACTCACACACACACACACAAACTATTGTCTCAATGTTAATGAGTCTTTAAAAATTTTGTGTTTGAAGATTTCTTTGAGATGACCATGCACTCTTTTTTTTCCTTTTAAAGACAGGCCCATTCTTTCCACAGTATCTAAAGTTTTGAAATTCCGGAACGGATTCTGCTATTAAAATGTATCATCTGCATACCTGAGATTATTAAGATTTTCTCCCTTCACTTTTGAGTTTGAAATATCCTATTTGCGTTAAAAAGATCAATCACACATTTCTGCCTCACACCTCTTTTGATGGATAGGAAATCGTTGTGTTCTCCCTCGATTCTTGTGGAATCAGTTTGATCCCAACAAGGATTTCCATTACTCTCAGATCTTTACCATCAATGTCTAATTTTTTAGCACACGAAACAAAACTCTTCATGTTCGTTTTTCTAGTACCTACAAATAATCAATGCAACAGAGATAGAGGTTTTTTTTTTTGCATCTCTGAACATTTTCCAGAAGCATTGACAAAGTGAATATTTCGTTTTTCGTCTTTTAGTCCCTTTGTCATCAGATTTCACTATTTTTCGTTTGCAATTATTATACTCAACATAAGACTTCACTATCTGCCCTTTGCTACACAAATTCATACACAAAAGTTCACAGTTTGCTCTTTCACGCTGGAGCTTTTTTTAATACATATATAAGTATCCCGTCAGCGTTTATCCTTTCCTACATCATTTTTTTTTTGATTCTCCAGTTTGTTTGGCATTGTTTGTTTCATAACATTCAATATTTGTTCTTTGTCTTACACAAAATTCAAAAGATTTTCATTTTTCATTGTTATAATTATTTTGTACACGTACCAATTAACTTATGTTAATTTTTTCGCTACGTAAAGATTTTCTTCGTACTTTTTACGATATTGTGAAGTTTTGTGATGTGCTAAATTTTACGAGAAAAATAATTATTTCAGCGGTGTGGAAAAAGCTAGAGAAGACCACCGGGAAATGGCAACATTTTAATGATACTTATACAAAAATAAACTTACTTACACGATGAACGTCTGCACTAAGAAGATCTAGAATCTCATTATCTTCGCTTCATACGGAGCTGTTATATACCTCTGTGCATTAAAAGATCGGAGGGGCGGAGCATACAGTCCAGCAAAGACTGTAATGGATCATGTGACCAGAGGTGACGTCAGAAATACCGAGAAATGCGCAGCGCTCTCTGACGTCCGGAACTGACAGCTCTTGACAGATAAAGGTTAAAGTAAACGTAGTCTATCGATTTCTATGGAGATATTGTTTCTGACTAGCCAACGAGTATAGTGTATCATTTTTCACAGTTATATAGTTTCTGTTGACCACTGGTTTTGTCTGAATCACAGCTTCAATTATCTATGGAAATGAGAGACGTGTCTAAAAAAATCTGCGACTTGATATGCACCGGACAATCTATATTTTGTGACTAAGAAAGCCCGGAAAAGTTATACACAAGAAGCACAGGTCATTTCTAAAGAATTTTAAAGTGAATATATTGAGTTCGTCCATGATATTTTATGATTCTAACGGATTTGAACTTTAACAACTATTCAATTTGACTGCAAGAGTCTTGCTTTGCGACGGAACGATAAAAACCTCTAAACAATATTCAAAATATAAATCTAAGTCCGCTATCTCTATCAAGTTCCAGAGATAGAGCTGCTTGAAGCGATACCTCGTCGCCTTTTGGAAAATGGTCAATTTCCAAAATGTGAACAAAAACAGACTTGCTCACAACTATTGAAATAAAAAAAAAATGAAAAAAAGTTTTAGTAAAATTCTTGGAGCAAGAGTGTGTCTTTTTGTGTGAGTATAAAAAAAGGAAAGGCGGGGCCGGGGGGGGAGGTCGTTGATGGCATTTAAACCTCATCCATCACGTGTTACTTTTATATTCAGAGAGCCACGCCCTGATCCCAGTCAGTTAATCAACTTAATGTCAGCCAGGTGTCATCTTGCGACGAGAGTGGAGATATCTCGAAACACTGAAGACTGGCGTGGGAATGCGAGTTTAAAGCGTAGAACCATAAGGCGGGAAATCGCATACAGTCTGATGGTTTATCAATGCTAATAGCAGCAATAACATTAACAATCGATATCCTCCAGCGTCAAATTATAAGGTGTTGCCTGTGCTTAAGTTAATATGTCAAAGACTAGCTAAAAGAGTAAGATTCAATGCGAACACCTACAGTTTTTAAGGACATAATACCATTAAAAAGAGCGATAAATAAATTCGGTTTATATAAATATTGTAATTCAGCTAGTAAACCCTTTCTAGAATAGAATCAAATAGATCTAGTGATGCTTATTGTAAAGAAACCAAATAGTGCATTTCCTTTTTTTTTCCTTCTGCAATTAATTTTCTAAATTTGCATTTTTTTTAATTGTCTTCATTTTTTTTTATTTCAAGTGTGAACTTTTTCTCAATTCTGTATTAATATTCCCATATAATGTCAGTCTACTTCCATGAAACAGAACTTTTGGTATTATAATCTAAATGTTGTCTAAGCTGCCACTTTAGACTCATAAAAATAAGTTCTCTTATATTTTTTGTCCTTAGCACTTTTATGCACCATCTCGCAAAGGTATTGCCTAAAGACCTACAAAGTCTTTTACATTTGTATTATACTCTATATCGAAAATTTTAAATTTAAAACATGAGTCAACAATGACGTCTCCTGGAGTTTTGGTTGTACATTTTTTAAAACAGGGACATAATGGGAGGGCTTAATCGACTACATTCATATTTTTTAACCAATTACAAGCGAAATAGTAAGAGAATGATTATTCTTCCGCGTTGCTGCTGGGGTTGAGATTTTTGTTCAACTGCATCTTGTCTTAAAATTTTCTTACCATCAAATTAGTCTCAATGCAAAATAGCAACTCTTATATAAAAAAAGGTATTATTGAGGCAATGACTTTGGTATATACTGCTGAACATTGCAGATTGTTCTTGTAAGAGATGGTAGTACTGGAAAGATCATGTGCGCGAGCTACATCACTCTGGAAATAAAACCAAGGGGATTATTTGTTCCTCAGCGTTCATTAGATCGGAACGTTGGTGGACGTGGTAGCACCGTGACTTTTTAAACTGGCCCATAAGTCTAAACGGACCTTCAGCCGTGAGTAAGGAACCTGCACCCTCTATACGGTTCGATGGGTTTGGGTTTTATTCGTTTAGTTCGTCGAAAACAATAACCTGTGACTTAACACCAAAAAAGGTAAGAATGGAAATTAAAAATGCATTCAAATTTTCCTGGGGGAATCAATAAAATATGGATGTGTTGTTTGGCTCTCAGAGGTTTGCGTGGTCATATTTTAAAAGTCAATAAAATGCTCTACAATTTTCAGATTTAGTCTTTACAAGAATTTTTGACCGAGTCATTTTCTTCTCTACACACCATCAATAATAACAATGCTGTTCTGAAACTTTGAGCACCGCAACGCAAAACAAAGTGGAAAACGGCGTTAAAACCTTGGTGCATAATTTTTTTTTTCTAGACAAACCTGAAAAGCAGCTGGATCTAGAGGTAGAGTCTGGTAGGATAAACGCTTTACAATGAAATAGAATTAGATCATAGATGTCAGGGACATCAAGTATAATACTAGACAAAGATCTATAATCTAGATTTTTAAATGTAAATCTAGGCGGGCTGTGAAAATGTTCCCCAGAATGTGGTCTCCTCCAAACAACAGTTCATTACAAAATAAAAACAACTGCTGGTTCAATGATCCATTGCAACTTAGTCCAAACTGCTGTCCTAACACATACTTATCTAACCTCTCCATTTGTACAGTGCCATATTTCTTAACGAACCCATGGTTGTCTCTAATTGGTAAACTATCTCAGCCAAGTTTTATCCGATAGAAAATGTGGAAAAGTAATTATCAATTTTTGAACGAAATGTCTGAGATATAATGGAGGCCCCCAAACGCCAAGCAAAACACATAGGAAGGGTGTACAAGTTAGAGATCATTCTGTAAACTGCGTTTTAGACAATAGCGTGCTCATCCCTAGACCTCAGATATTAGAAAACGGTGAAGGCCTTTGCGGTTCGAAATCATTTAAAAAATCGGAGATATATTTTCTAGTTGGCTTAATTAAGTAGATTTAGTTCCTTTGCGTAGAAAATCAGCGGAATTTGACTGAAATGAGATCTAGATGGGTATGTTATAAATGTTTCTTTGTCCACCCCTTCAAAAATGAATTTTGGAATTTCCCAGCTATCGTGAAATCATCTTTTGTATAAGTGAACTCCCTTGTTCCCTTGACAATTACAAAAATGGTTCGTAAGACATTTGAGGTACGTCAAATCTACACTTGGCCGAGCTTTCATCGTTCGCGTGAATCTCTTTGTCTTTTTCATCTCCCAGTCTTTCAGGTCTCGATGTCCCTCTCTTACTTCTCTTTTCGTTGTTACGTTTTTGTTTTGGGTTAAATAAATGAATGTCGTGCCTTGTGCGAAACAAAGCATAAGCAATGAGATAAAATGTGATATTAGAGAGAACTGCCTTCGATCAATTCATTGCATTTGACCTTCAAAAATTAGATCTTGAAGAATCTCTATCGGGTCCAAATAACGAGATTTTTTCAAATCAAAACAAAGATGATTCTAATAGGAAGTTGTGCTTCTTTTTACTTTTTTTTTTTTTGAAAAAAAAAAAAAATTCTTTTTCGATAACAAATAACTTGAATCATATGACAAGATTATAACGTCCCAAAAATCTAACTCCTAATAATCCTCAATACTTGTGTTACAAAACGTGAGCGAGGAAGTGAAATTGATGCAGCTTCAGAATAAGTTCAGAAATCAAAAGGAAAGCAATCAGAGTAACTTTCTTTCGAAATTATGAAACTCCTCCTCGTAATACTTCAGTCTCAATGGTTCCATAAGGACCGGTCAATGCCTTCAATTTGTTGGAGCCTCTTACTTTGTGTTTTTCTTTTTCATCTTTAAAAGACTCAGAGTCGGCGAGTTATATTCAGTAACAGAAACTCACAACTTTGCACATCACATTTTAATTTGTATTTTTTTTTTTTTGTTGCTTATGTGTGAGTGTGTTACAAAAAGCCTATTCTTATCGATGATATAAAGTTCGACAAAGAGTGTTTTAGTATTTCAGACTTTTTTCAGTATATATATATATATATATAAGTTTATATACACAGAATATTTTATATATATATATATATATATATATATATATATATAT
>BLXT01002101.1:364282-375997 GCA_019648995.1 Plakobranchus ocellatus | reverse complement strand
AAAATTAGCTGGTTTGAGAAAGTATTTATTTTTCTTTTCAATAAAACACAAAAAATTGTTTACGAGATCGTCACGGTGTAAATTTAGCCGACAAAAAGAAAACAACGACCTTGCTGTTTCCTAGCTATATCAGTCTCGCCCTGAAGCTGTATAATGTATGCAAAAGCGAATCGAGCCGACCATCAGTTTGACTAGACGATCTAGCCTTTTGCCCATTCACTTCTCATAAGTTTATGCTTTTAGCATTAATTGTATGTTACGGCAATGCTAATATTGGGATGATCTGGGGACAGGCCCACCAACTTATAGATCTACTTTCACATGCAATAATAAATGTTACGCCCACGACCACTTCTTCATTTCGTTAGTAGCACATGAGGGTAGATCTAAAAGTCGGTTGGCCTGTTCCCAGATTATCCCGACTTATTTTGGATCTAAATGTAACGCAAATACACTGAGAAGACAATTGGATCTATGGCAAATGTTTACATTCAAGCTCCATTTCCGCGATCATGCAATTGCGTCACAATTCAAGGTCATGACCGAGTAAGCATTCCCAAAAGCCTGTAGGTTTCCCCCTAGAGTGAAATTGGCTTATTAAGCTATTGGTTCCCCTGCTAGACAAACGCAAAAAATCTTTATGCAAAGGATACTCTCGTAAAGGTTAAAGGTACTCAATTTTATCGTATGCTCTAGAAGTGTTGATTTTTTTTTAAAATCAATGCAATTAATGTATTATTTCTAATATAATTAGAATAATGTCATAGCTCCCAGGTGTTTCGAAGTTTTATAGCACAAATTGCGTCTTGCTTTGTAACGCCTCACACAAGTAAGTTTCTAAGAAATCTGTCTGCTTGACTTTCATCATTCTTTTTGTTTTCACGTAGATTTGTCAATCTACAGTCTGCACAGAAACCTACATTTTTAAATTATATTTTTGTTCGAAGAGTAATATCATTAACATTAAGATTTCGATAAAGGACACCCCGCCCAAGTCCTTTCCACTTACACGGGAGCACAAGGCTGTGTGTTGCAAGCTCCGCCCACTTCGTTTGGCTTCTCATATATGTTACACAGCCTGTCAGCCACCGTGACGCCTGTCTGTTTACTCTGGCATGAGATCTCCAGGCGATAGTTTCCTTGGATGGATAGATCGACCAGATAACAAGTTAACCATTGGACTGATTGATTGGTTGTATTTTTTTTTTTCGTTGATTGTCTAAAGCTCTCGTGATACGATAGTAATTGATAAAAATATAGGTGGATTAATAGCTATTTTCATATCAGATATGTGCCTTATTCTTCATTTGGTTGATTGGTTGCGGAGTTAAATATTGATTAATCGATTAATAGATTGAAGCATTACTAGAGACATTTAAGTTAAAGAATGGATACACCCTTTTACGACTGAATTTCTAATTGATTAAATTGAAAAGATTTGCTTGACTACCAGCAAAGATCGAGATTGAGCTGCATGTAACAGAGATAGTACCAAAGAGATAACGAGACTGACGCAGAAAGATGTATAGGTGAATGAGTGGAAAGGGAAAAACGGAGGCGGCGGTGGGGAAAGGGGTTGCAATAGCAATAGAAAGAGAGCGAGTGAGTCAGCAAGGGAGAAAGAGAGAGAGAAAGAGTTGTAGATAGAGACGAAGACTTAGACAAAGAAAGAAAGAAAAAGTCAGAGTGACTGCGAGGCAAAGTCAAACACAGAGAGAGAGAGATAGACAAAGAACCACATAGAGTGAAAGCGATTAAGAGACACAGAGAAAGAGAGAGCGAGATGTAAAGAAACACAAATTATCCTGTGTCGCTGTACCTCCACCACACTGTACACTGCAGGCAAGGTTTCTTGTCACCCAGCCAAATTCGTTCCCTAAAGTGGATGGGATGAAATACTCAAACGACACATCTGGCTGGAAACGCGCGTCACTGAACACTGTGTACACCTGATATTTATAAAAATTGTGAAAGAGAGAGAGAGAGAGAGAGAGAGAGAGAGAGAGAGAGAGAGAGAGAGAGAAAGGTTGAGAGAGGAAATATACAGATAAGATAGTGATAAAAAGATAAGAGTGGAGAACGCCATAGAAAAAAAGAGGGGGAGAAAAATATAGACAGACAGAGGGAAAGGCACAGAGGGCGACAGAGAGAGAGATAGAAAGAAACGGAAAGATAGAGGGAGAGAGAGAGAGAGAAGGAGAGAGAGAAAGAGAGAGAGAGAGAGACAGGAGTGAATGAATGTGTATATATTTGTATATATATATATGTATATATACATATATATATATATATATATATATATATACACACATATATATATATATGTATATATAATATATGTATATATATATTTATATATACATATATATATTCCCCTTTTTTTACACACCTTCTAATAATACTATTCTTTTAGGGATTTTTTCATTTTACATTACGCATTTCAACGTTAAGGTTATATTTTATGTCATGCTCGTTTCCTTAGTATGTTTCTATGGTAGTTTATTTGTGTTAGTCATTTTTTTTCCTGATAAAGCCTTATGGCGAAAAGTTTTTACGTATACTCCGTGTTGTTTCATATGTTTTTATAAGTTTGAGTTGGTGGTTGTTTTCTTTTACAATATTTGTAAATAAGAGAAACTGATTTATTATGCTGAAGTCACCTGCGTTTTTGCTTTAATTCAATAAATAACATTACGGTTGGTATATCGTCTTGTGACTTCTACAAAAGATTCTGGAATGAATATTCTCAAAATGCAAAAGCAAAAGTGATAGGACATGCGCGTACATGTATTTCTGATAATTCTAAGTAATTGAGAAGCCTTTCAACTATCCACAAAGATGAAAGAAAATATCAACCGCTATTAAAGAATTGAATACACAGAGAAGTATTTTTACAATTCCAAGATTCATGAGCGGTCATTTCCAATTCTCAAGAGCCTGTATCTATTCATTCAGAGCGATACTCTCCTTGCCCCTGCCTCTGCCAAAAGCACCACTCTGGGCGAACACTCTGACAACCTCAGGCCCTGCGTTATCGCCTGCCATGTACAGCAGAAGACACGCGTCTGCAGGCAGGTCAGGGCAAGAGCTCACCCTCCTCCTGCACAGTCCGGTGACCAGCTTGACCAGCCATTCCAGCAAGCTGATTATGTTGACCACGGCCACTAGAACAAGGTATGTCTGGACGATCAGGTACAAGGCTACATAAAACTCCCACACTCTTGCTTGTGTGACGGCCACTTCTCTCGAGAAGCCAATAGGACCTGAAGAAGCCAAATGTGTTGTCGAACTCTCAGGGTTAAAAATGCACTGCAGGGTGTAAGTATCAATGTTTGTCATCCTCCTTAAGGTCATGGTACAGAGCAGGAGCTTGTGAGCATAACCTTTGTCTTGTGTTGGCTCCTGCATCTTACTGTTATTTTTCAAGGCATCGTTGACGTTGTTGTCAAGAATTGTTGCATCAGACCTGGGCGTCAATTTGAAATCATCTCCTACAGACCTGGCTTGCGGCAGGAGACTCCCATGCACGACAAACAGCTCGGCCAAGACAGCTGCACAAACCGAAAGCTTCAGCAACAGGTAGAGGGCGCTGGCCACCCAGGAGCAAACTCGCATGCTCTGGCCGGCTGCATGGGCTAGTTCATTATACAACCGTCTTCGGCTGTCGTGGTCCCAGACATGAGTGTCCAAACCAAGTGAGAAATTGTGAGACAGATAGCAAACAAGAATAACACAAATGGTGTCTTGGCATGGATATATATACACAAGCGATTCAAGGGAAACAAACCCTAGTTTATACCGTTCGACAAAGTATTGAAAGAGTTACCTTTCCTTGGCCAAAGCAAGTTTCGGGCTCCCTTTAGCAACGAACCTAAATAAGCGATAGGGAGAATTGAAGAGTTGGCTTACATGAAGGCCTCAGAAGCTACGTAAAAGAAAACCTTTGTGCCAGACGGAGATTAGTATACATTGTACCTACGGTCAGACTCGTTCATAACCCTATTCTGATCCCAACTTTCATATTCCTATTTCTCTCTGAAGTGGTGCAGGCATACCTCTTGACTTGAGTAATGTAGAGCACCATAACCATCTCATGCTATTTTTTTTCTCAAGGGATGTAAATGCACCCCTAGACATAAACAGTGTAGACTAGCTCCTTCTCTTTATTTTTACACCCCATAATTTAGTTCATAAAATAACAGCTGCCTTATGGATATATTTTCGTTTTGTTCCTTTTTTTTTGCTCTATTTATATTCACTTATTTTCACTTATTTTTGTTTCAGTAAACAGCAAACGAATCCAATATTGTATTCCAGTCATTAACATGAATATCGATGAACAGCTGATTCCCTGGAGAGGAAGAGTAAAGTTTTTGCAATACTCATCAAGTAAACCCGATAAATACGGAATAAAACTGTTTTGAATTTGTGACTCAAAGACAGCCTATCCATCGAAATGCATACCCTACCTAGGAAAGTATGGGGACAGAAAAACAAAATTAGGACGAGAAACAGTCAAAGAATTGGCTCTATCTTACTGAAAGTGTGGGAGAAAGATAACTTTTCATAACTTTTTTTCAGATAAGAACTGATTCTTTGGCTTGCGCAGCAAGGTCTGGCTGGGGTTGGCACATTAAGACGAGATAAAAAGATTTTTGCCCGAAAGTTTTAAAAGGGGAAAAGATCTAAAGAAAACAGAGTCTAGTTTTGCTTTCAATGAAGCAATGACACTGGTGAGTTACAAGTCAAATCACAAAAAGAACGTAATCATTCTTAACAGCATGCATGACAACAACGATGTGGATGAATCAAGCCCAAAGCGAAAGCCAGAAATTATCAAACACTACAATAAAAAACTAAGGGCGCAGTAGACACTTTTGACCAATGTGTCACAGTATGTCATCTAAAAGAAAAACCAGGCGTTGGCCCATGCTCATGTTCTACAATCTCCTGGACACCGTAGGAATTGCTGCTTTTTTCATACAAAGAAATTTTCCAAGTTGACAAACTTAGTCATAAGAACAAAAGATCAGACTTTCAGGAGTGTCTTGGAAAAGATTTGATCAAGGATCACTTCCAGAGACAAGTAGCCTGCCAAAAAAAGCCCAATAAAACCCTTGAATCAGCCATCCAACATGTCTGCCTCGAATGAGAGAAAGCTCACCCTACTGCTTCTGACCGAATCCCCATGCAATTATCAGCTACAACTGATCGTAATGCAAAAGCCGAAAAAAGGAAATCAATTCAAGATAGATGTTTTGAGTGTCCTCATAAGAAATACAGAAAAGTGAGAACTAAATGCTTAGGTTACTCAAGATTTATTTGACGTGAACATAGCAGCATCATTTGCAGAAATTGCAAATAAAATAATTATCTTTGTCCACATATAAGCCTCAATTGTTGTTGTTTCCTTGGTTTTCAAAGAGGGCATCACAATTTCGAACATATTTCTTTTGGTCTGCGTAAAAAAACTCCTATCAGTTTTTGCACGTTTTGCAGGGACAGCACATACAATGATAACTGAATATCTATCTCCATGCATAAGCCTATGCATCTCATGATTTAGTGAATTCAGTTAATCAATTTGTGTGATTTTCTTAATTCTAAAAGAGCGTATCAACCTTTTCGACATATATTATTTATGGTTCATTTTTATTAATTTCAATTCAATTTTTCTTTGATTAATTTCATTGCTGAAATTTCAGGAAAAAAATGTCTAAAAGCAAAAAAGTTACTTTAAAAAAATATATGGAAGGAGTGCAAAAACACGCCATGGATCAGAATAGGGCATGTCTATAGGTTTATACGTGAAATCTGGAAAAAATTGGGGCATATCACTCTTGGAAACAAACAATAAGTTAAAGGATCCTAAGGATGCAGTGGGGGTTGATAAAGTTGTCATATCCTCTATATCGTAACTTTAAATGATGAAAACAATAAAGGCGAAACATTCTAATGTATAACTGATCTGTTGCCTCTTTGTTCATATTAGTTTCAGTAGGTGGTTGTTCTTTTCTATAGATTCATATAAGAATTTGAATCCCTGCCATGACAAAATCGTAAGGGTTTACAAAACTTTTTCCGCCTTTGGGTTGTAATTTCAATGCAAACTTCCGCGAACCTCACCAGACTTGTCACTGTCATTTCAAATTGAGACTGAAGATGATTACACCTCTCTAAATCATGAAGACCGGGTAGATGCAGACAAAAGCCAAGCGTTTTTCCATGCTCAGTTCAAGCGGACATGTCACTGAACTATTCACTACTGTAAAAAAAGGCTGGATTTGATTGAGGATTTTGTGTATAACTAGTCCAGAAAATGGTGATCTCAAGCTTTTTAGACCCTCCGTGAGGCTGGACCGCCCGTAGCGGGACTGGAAATTGTAACAGAAAAGTCCCTACAGATCTCAGTGTGGGCTCGCTATCCAAGTATGCCAGCAACGCCCCGGACAGGACAGGATGCAATAAATCAGTGTGTTCATTAGAAACATTCAACATTGTTTCGCAAACAGGAATAATATTCGCTGCGGATCACACCAAGCTTTGCTTTATTACTGCGACTTGTTATTTATCAATTTCTGATTAAGATCACGTCAGCAGATCTGATGACACCCTGGCCTGACGGGGAGCCAGAAAGGTTGAGATCACCTTATGGTGGACAGGCTAGACACAAAAACCTATCAGAGGATGGGTATCAGTATAATATTGACCTGAAGCTAAGCACGTTATCGTAGGAAATCATCGGTATGCCCTTTTTCCGTGTCCACTGTAGAGATCTGCTCTACCATAGCAGTCTCTTCCATTCCGCTAAATGTTTTCTCTCAAACAAACACACTTGTCTTTGTGGGGCGGATGTTTTCTGCCACAGAAAATGAATTTTGATTGACTACTTAGCTTCCTCTTTTTCGTATGTTACATGGGCGTTCATCTTTTCCACAGTCCTATACTATCAATCTTTTCTATTTTCTTTTCTGTCTAAAGTGTTTCTTTTTTTTACCCTTACGAGCCATCAAATCACTAGAGCAAATATTTTTGACGGAGCAAGACAGTTTCTTATAATAGTTATAACAAGAGCAACAACAACAACAACAACAACAACAACAACAACAATAATAATAATAATAATAATAATAATAATAATAATAATAATCGTCGATGGCATGTTAACTTATTACGCATTAACTGTAGTTTTAGAATTGTCTTTTTCAAAATGTTAAATGACCATGACATAAAGAAATTTTGCACGCACGCATAGTCGTTGTGCTGGCCTTTTGGGCTAGGCCTCAGCTCAGGAGAACTTACCTCCTATACAAGACTTTAGCGTATTATACTCGTATACGCTAAGTGTCTATTCTTCTTAAGTTGTAGGTTAGAAAACAGCCGAGAGAAGTTGAAAGTTTGGAGTATAGAGTGCATAATGTTGCTACAAAACCATTACACCTTTTTTGTGACTTTTTGACCCCCCACCCCCATTTCCTTTCTTACACCTTTCTTACATTTGCCGTACCAACCCCCCCTAATATTACATTGCTGACCTGTTATAATAAGAATTATAACAACAATAATAACAAGAAGAAGAATCGTCAGTCGGGTGTTAACTTCTTAAGCATTAACTGTAGTTTAAATATGTCTTTTTCAAAAATGTTTAATGGGCATGACATAACGAAATTTTGCAGGCACGCATGGTCATTATTCTGGCCTGTTGGGCTAGGCTTCCGCTCATGAAAACTTACCTCCTTTACAAGGCCTTAGCGTAGATATATGCTAAGCGTGCATTCTTCTTGAGGTCCATATTAGAAAGCAGCCGATAGAAGTTGGATGAAAGTTCGAAGGATTATAGAATGCATTCTCTAGCTACAAAACTGCTATTAATATTTTTTCTTTAAAATACCGTATTCCTGCGTCAGTGGTAAGAAAATACCCTGCAACATGCTTTCTTTAGGATTTGAACCACGGACTCTTTATTAAGACTCTCGCAAGGAATAGAGGACATTCTGACTTGTTGCTTTTTAAAACTGACATTCTGACTTGTTGCTTTTTTGTCACAGTCTTAAACCATATTTCAGGCCTTCCACTTTGAGACAAAATGAACATTCAACATTCGATTATCTTGTAGATTCAAACAGAGCTGTAAATGAATTACCGTAATTTACTTTTTTCTTTTTTTATTGGTGCAACGGTCAAACTGCGTTTGTAGACCTCTCATAACAATAATAATAATAATAGTAATAATAATAATAATAATAATAATAATAATAATAATAATAATTTTGTTGACATTTTTCCCCTTTTATTATTATTTCTTCCACTAACAAAAGTGTAATATAACATTGGTTCAAGAATCAATTACGTAATTTAATAAAAAAAAAAATATAAGTTAAAACCTGGCACTATAGCAACAAAAAGAAAGAGACAAAAATTATACGTGAGATGGCCTGATTTTGAAGGAATCCCACAGCTCCTTTCACCACAATAAACCAAGGGAAATGTGAAATCGTGGCCGTGACTTGAGGATGTTTCTTTGTTTGTTTATGTGCACAAAGCCTATCTTCTTCCAGGTTGTTTCAGATTAGTCATAAAGTCAGCCTTTTTTACGGGGCTTCAAAATCAAAAGAGGGTTCCTGCAAATCTCAGGGGAGGCGCACTAGTCAGTTGGAGGCTATGCCTCTCACACATTCTAAAACAAAAATCATGTAAGTGCATACAACATGAATATTACAACATAAATTATCAATATAAAAGGCAAACTTGTAGAGTAAAACATAAACCTCAAAACAAACAACATAATGTACATATCAAGAACAAAAAAAAAAAAAAACTTGAACGCGTACTAGAACAACAAAAAAAAAATGACTTGCATCACCGGTACATAAAACATAATGATGGACATGAAACATATGTATGGTACTTTGGTAGTTGCCCTCATGCGTTAGCCTTTATTCAGAAAAAGATAGCATGTGCAGACAAAAACTGTGAATCCGCAAAACATGAAATGTTTTAAAGAGTATTACAACGCAGATTTTCAAAGAGCCAGTGTAAATCACATTATGAAGCAGTTCATCACGTATACTGCACGTATAATACATCCACACATCCACATACGCTTCAACAGTATTCAAACAGAGTGTCTTTATTATATTCAGAATAATCATTCAGAATTTTTATTACTTTTCAGGCAGTCTGTCTAGTTTTATACATCTAGGCGTTATTCTCAGGCAGATGTATCACTTTTCAGGCAGAATGTCTCTAATATATGCAGCATAATTCTCAGGCGGTTGTACCACTTTTCAGGCAGTATGTCTCTTATACATATAGGCATTATTCTCAGACAGATGTATCACTTTTCAGGCAGTATGTCTCTTATACATATAGGCATTATTCTCAGGCAGATGTATCACTTTTCAGGCAGTATGTCTCTTATACATGTAGGCATTATTCTCAGGCAGATGTATCCCTTTTATAGTTGAATGTCTCTAATATATTTTGATATAATTCTTAAATCTTAGGCAGTTGTATCACTTTTTAAGCGGTTTATCTCTTATATGTGCAGGTATATTTTTCAGGCAGTTGTATCACTTCTCAGGCATGCTGTTTATAATATATGCACGCATATCCACAAGCAGTTTTAACATTTTTCAGGCAGCTGCCTCGAATATATGCACACATATCCGCGGGTAATTTGGTGGCCACCATCTCAACCAGCTGTTTTACCACATCCTCTGAAAATGATTTTTCCAGTGTGCCACTTTTCCTAAATACAAAGACAAAAACATGCAACTTTTGTCAAACATTCTTTTTACGTGTAATTTCATACTGTCAGTTACTTGTGAACCAAAATAGTGAACCGAAATTCATATTTTTACCCAAAAAAAAAAAAAAAAGATATTTTGGTCATACTGATATAATACGCGTTATTATATACCCTTTTAAAACGAAGTGCATACTAGGGTCCCGTTATTTTGATTTGAACGGATTCCACTAAATGAATGAAAATTACATACATCTATCACATTGATCGATATAGGCAAAAAGTACAATATCATTTCAATTTCATAATGGAGAGAACTGAACTTTTTTACCAAGTCAAGATCGTCTTTTCATGGTTTTATACAACTGAATGAAAGAGAAAAGAGATCCTTGAATGAGTAATTTTCAAACCTGTTATATGCGACTTCCAATACTCATAGCTGTTCTATCATTCTATTATATGCTGTGTCCCTCAAATAAAAAAAAATGTTGTGAATAATATGTTCAAACCTAATCTATTTATAGCCCTCTAGCGAAAACATATAGGAAGGGACGACAAGCTAGAAATCTAGGGTGGTAAAAATAGTTCTATGCAGCATGGCTTGCTCATCTTCAAAAATTAGATTGAAATAAATTAAAACTTTCTAGCGGGCTATTTAAGTGAATTTGGCTCCCTTTTTGTGCAAAATGGGTAGAAATTGACACGAATTAGATCTAGATCTAGATGGACTTTGTTTGTCTACCTTTTAAAACAAGGTTTTGGTATAGATCTAGATGGACTTTGTTTGTCTACCTTTTAAAACAAGGTTTTGGTTTTTCCAAGCTATGGTTGAATCTCCCATTCAGAGCAACGATGTCAAAACTTCTTTACATTAGTTCCACCTTTATTAAAAGATGAATCATAATTCTGAATACCTGAAGTGTAAAACTACGGGATCATCTTTCTCTACCACATGATTTATGAATGAAAATCTGCTTTAGCAAAATTTTTACTTACTTCCATTAGTCAAGAAGTCACAAACCACACGACAGAAAAGACTGATTCCCATGCAAAGGACATTTCCTTATTCGAAACCAATGGGAATGAATCAAAGTTCGAATAAAAAAGATTCGATTTACTTCTTTTTTTCATTTTGATTCTTTTTTCTATATTATATTTGATGGGGTGCCTTTTCATGAGATTTTTTTTTTTTTGGCTAGCCCTTTTCCATGATGTCTACATAATGCAACATTCTCATTTCGGTTTCAATGAAGATAAGGATGTTGTGTTTCTTCATCCCACAGGGATAAGCTTTGCTTTACGACCAAGAGAGAATGAGATAAAACTAATACGGCAAAACAGCGGTTGAGTTTTTTCAGTTCGACAGAACTAGACAGAGGAGTGACAGAAAATGAATAGGCCTATCTGTTGAGGTTTTTTTTTTCCTCTCTTAATTTAAAGCAATACGTGTAAAAATTAATTTGCTGGTCGAGAGAGAAGTACAAGATAAACAAAACAAAAAAAAAGTGAAGGAATATAGACCGAAAATGAAGAACAAGGAAGAAACAAGAGAAAACTCAAATAGAAACAATTGAAAGGAAAAAAAAACGTAGATATAGTTCTACTGTCAAATCCTGGAAGAAATAGTTAGCCCTGAAAAAGGTTCCAGTCCTGACGATCTAGATGTCGGCCTGCGAATGACATCACCGATCAAGGCTTTTCAAACTTCAATTCAATATTTCAATGCTGACTTCGATGTCTTATTCATCGCTCCATCAACATTTCTAAATATACTGAGTGGTTCAAGAAATTCCAAGGAAGCACCGCGAGGTTGACACATTCTGCAAAATAGGGAAGGCTTTTTTTTTTCTCTAACTCACAAACCAATGAAGATGAAATGATTTTCCTTTCATTGAGGAGTTCGATTCAACCATTGGAAAAGTATTGGAAATCCGTTACAACGTATTAGGACGCCGACCTCTCTCTCT
>BLXT01002101.1:282440-293609 GCA_019648995.1 Plakobranchus ocellatus | reverse complement strand
TCTTCCCACTTTTTTCCTCTGCACACCTACACCTTCTAATAAAGATCACCAAGTGGGTCTAGTATATTTGAAACACACACTTATATGCCATAGAAACGCGAAATGTATAACATTTCATACCTTCACATCACTTTGCTAGATGCAACATGAGTAAAAATATCTGTTTTATCAATTATCATTTATAATTTTATTATTTTGCCAACTGGTTTCTTCATTTGTTCAAGTCATAATCCGTTTCCTTAACCAGGTTTGACTTCCCTTTGTTTTTGGCTCATCTCAAAGAATGGCAACAAATGATTCCTGATGACATACTGTGTGCTGATAGCATGGTAGCATTCAGAGCATTCGCTGCTGAGGCTGGAGTAAAAGGTAGACAATCATACTCCCTGCCTAAGGTTTATGCTCGTGTGTTTGGCCAGGAGCCTCCTCTTCCCCGCACTGCTGAGCATAACTGCAACAATATGCTGGAGATAATACGCGAAACGTCTATTGACAAGTTTCCCCAATGGTGCGACGCAAAAGCTGTGCCATTGTGTAGCATAACACCAATATACTAGTTTCAGTTGAGACGAAATGTAAGAGTAATATCCATATTGATGAAGCGCACTCAATATAAATCCTCTCTCTTTTTTACTGAAAAAAAACCATTGTGGTCGTTCATCTGCGAGATTTGAGAGCTCCGCATGCATTTAAAATGTTGTGTTAATACCGTCATTTTCACGCATATCAAGCGATATTTAGATTATATTGCTTTCTGAATCAGAGGCTCTGAAGATCATGGACTATAATATAAAACAACTTTCTTCTTACATGACAAGCGAATAAAAATTCAATATCTTTAAACTTTTCTCACATGATTGTGATATGCTTTGTGATTTCAATTGCACGAACCTCAGTAGTGTTTGAAAGGTCGATAAACAATTCAGATCATGTCTCTATTTAAAAACAAAAAAAAGTTTCTTCGCTTTTTCTTTGTTTTTGAGTGCCGCATGTCTGCTTTCATTAAAATAAAGAAAATCGTTAATGCTTTTTAAGTGATTTATGGCGTATATCAATGTTCTCCAATATATATAGGATTTATCTTTCTCCCTCTATCCCTCTCTCTCTCTCTTTCTCTCTCTCTCTGTCTCTCACACTCTCTCTCTCTGTCTCTCTCGCTTTTTCCCTTTTTCTCTTTTTACACCTTGAATGTAACCTTAGTCCAATGTACTTATTTGCTGAGATTGAGCAACCAATGCTTTGTTCGCCAGGTAAAGAGCTGACATTCTTTCGCATTCAAATGGAATTAAAATCCCAGAACAAAAACATAAACCAAACGAAGGTGCTTTGTAAACGCAGCCTTAATGAGATTTAATTTTTAACTGAGCGAGGATCATTTTAAGTCGGCTTTGAACCGATTTTGTTTTTTATATTTACATTGAAAGAGCTTGGGATTTGCATTAATTTATTTAACGTTAATTTAGTGGCTGCCATGATTCATAGACCGTTAAGTATCAAATAAATTCTCCTGAGAACTCGAGATGTCATATCCCTCTCAGAACAAAAGTAAACCACATGAAGTTACTGCTATTGACGCAACCTGAATTCAATTTATCCTTGTCTGAGCAGGATCATTAAATCTGAAAGTTGGCATCTTGACTTGGAAAGTTGGAGGCAGTCTCAGCAAAAAAAGATTGACTATTTGAAAAGTACAGTTTTTAAAACTGTAGTGCTTGAAATTAACTCCTGAAAAAAAAAATAAAGCATGGAAGATTCAGACACGCATAAAGAAAAATGAGATGGTACCGGGAAAGGGAGAACTGATAGCCCAAAGAGAAGACAAAACACCTGGGAATGGAAGGATGAAGGATGGAGCAGGCCAGAACTGCATTCAAACAGGCCGTAGTAAAGGCGTTATCCTAAGCCAGACATTTGACATTGAAATGTAAAGCACAAAAGGTAAAAAAAAAAATCAACTTTCTCATTATTACTGGGAGGAAAAAAAACTGGCAGTGATAATGGCAGTAAATTTTTCGATCATGAGTTTCAATAAATACATAGTACTACTTTAGTAGTCACAGAATCAGGAAACTGACATTTTTCAAAAAGGTGACCATAAATTGGAAAAGTAACAATCACTCAGTACAGTGCAATGATAAGCCTAAGAAAACAAAAAAAGACGAAAAGCTTTCTGTTAAGACAATTTCGTTACAGTACTAAATTAGTTATTGACATCAATTTGGTGGCATTAAGTTTTGTGGCAAAAACACACTGCATAAAAAAGTTGAGTATGAATAGGAAAAGAAGAAAAAAACTGAATTAAACCTTTGGTGTTAAAAAAAAATACTTTATTGCTGCAAATAAGAAAGAATTGACATTGGCTTCATAGCACAAAATTTTGTGGTCAAAAAAGGAAAGAAAAGAAAACTGAATTAAACCTTCAGTGTTACGAAATCACTTTATTGCTGCAAATAAAACAGAACTGACATTGGTTTGGTTGCATAACAATCACTCAGTACAGTGTAAAAGTAAGCATAAGAAGACAAAAAAGAATATAACAAAGCTTTATGTTAGGATAACTTTATAACTGCGAATAAATATTACTTGACATTAGTTTGGTGGCATAAAATGTTGTGGCAAAAAAAAAAATACATTGCATGGAAAAATTGAGTATACACAAAAAGGAAAGAAAAGAAAACTGAATGAAACCTTTGGTGTTTAAAAATCACTTTATTGCTGCAATACGGAACTGTGGATTTCATCCTGCAACAGTAACCTCACTACAACCAAAAGATCTGGTATGACGTTTTTTTGCAACCCTTGCGGCTGCAAAGCGACTGAAAAAAAAAGGCAAAATTTCCTGTTTTGCAATGCAACAGCAAAATTTGCTGATTTTTGCAATGCAACAGCAAAATTTGGTGATATTCCAAAAAGAAAGAGAAACAAAAAATGAACCGTTTTGTCAAATTTCAGAAAATTTCCTGCAGTAGCTTCTCTATGCTACTTGTGCTAAGCCAATGCATGTTTCTGTTAAACTTTAAACTTGTAGCTTTGGGGTAAACAGGAGTAAAGACGTTTTCGATTCGACATTAGGCCTAGGGAATCTAGAATCTACCGAGAAGAAAATGGACATGTTTGTTGTCAAAGCGAGAGACCCGAAGGCAAATGAAAAATCCAAGTGTGGCACGAAGACGACGGTGATGGGATGGTATATATGCACTATTTCCTTTTTAAAAAAATGCATATATCAGGGAGAAAACTGTTTTGCGTTACTTGCAATTTGATTCTTGACCACACAAGGAAGTCAAGTGTGTCTTCGCATTTGGGCTCTGGAAAGCATAAATTGAAAAGGGAACAGGCAGAAAAATCAAGCCAACCTGCAAAAAAAAGCTTGCCTTAACAGTCTTCAAGCAGTGTTCCCTCAACCATTGCCAGCCAAGAAAATTAGATCTAGTTAGATTCTAGGTCCTAACCTAAAGTAAAACCCTAAAGGGAAGAAAAGGTGATAGCTCGAGACTTAATGTCTAGACAGGACTACAGCACTAAAAAGGTTTTTTTTTTTTTTTGAGGACTTCTATGTTGACGGACTTACCATTGCATTTTATTTCTAAAGCCAGGCTCTTCAGTGGTCTAGTGGTTTGGTGCTCACTAATGTTTGAGCAACTGGAGCTGGATCCCCATTGGTGGGTGATTATTTGCACAGCCTAGCCAACCCCAGATGGAGCGGTTAGAGATTTACTCTCAACACACTGGAATTTGAGAGTACTCAGAAAGTCTGATACCGCCACCAGATTGGTGGGGAAACGCACTCTTCTGTAAAGAGTCACTAAGGCAGTCAGTCCCTAGTTTAATAGGTTGGCTCCACCCGAGGTATAATATAGATGGTCATGGCGCCTCCTCCAAACGAGTTGTGTGGCATTCCTGGATTGGGATTGGTGGCAGATCAGGAGATCAGATGTTACATCCAAAACCTGGGTCCAGCTGCTTTGAGGTCCTCACCCACAGAGACCATCAACATAGAACATTTTTGGGGGCTCTGCCTTTGAGGCAGTTCCAAATCTTGTTGGTTGCGCAAGGTGTTATATTTATGCCACAGTTAGCTATGCCGATGCTAAGAGGAGCTTTTCGTTGTACAACATTGTGTTGTCTGAGAAGCGACGGAATCTGTTGGAGAGCTCATTGAAACAACTCGTTTTTCTTTATAACAACAACTTTGTTGGAAAAGATTTTTGTAATACATCTTTTTTTTTGCCTGTTTTTTCAATAAATGCAATCTTTTTTTTAACTAATCCTATTTTAGTTCACCATTTAGTCAATCTATGTTCAATATCACTTCACATTTCTCTTTTACAAATCTGTTGTTGGTTTTCTACCGAAAAAAAAAATCATAAAATTCTTGCAAATTTTGAGAAACTGGTTGCAAAATTTGGGACTTCTTTTTGCAAAAGAGCGCTATGCCAGTAAGATGTCAACTGAAAGGCGCTGTTGTATTTTTTACATCAGATAAGAAATGCTCAGACTCCTGTGAATCATTAAAAATAGTTTCTTAAGAGTTTCAGGAGGGGTGGATACTTCTCTGGTTTAACCTTTCTATTGTTACAGCACATTCCAAGAGTTTTAAGAGGTAATGTAACAGATAAACAATGTGCACAGATTTTTTACAACTCGCCAACTGTTACATTTGCCCTAAAAATGAATGTGCTTTGTAGCAAAGAGCAAGAGGGATACTTTCTGAATCTGCTTCAACTTCAAGTGAAAGATTTATTGAGCCTGTTTCATTCGATGGTCTCGAGAGGCCTTGATGAGGAGCATTCTGAGCAATGACATGCATGGTTGGATTATTTTCATTATTTGGAACGGGATCTGAAAAAAGACATGCTCTACTGCTACCTGCATTTACAGGTCGATAACATGAAGATGGCTGGGGTGTTTCTTCATTGCGTTGTTGAACTCCTTCAAGAGATGATTGGAGAGCTGCCAATCTAGATCTATACTCTGCCTTTTCCCTCTGAGGCTTTGGCATTGATGCACCAAGCCCAAACCCTCTTTTTCTCTTTCCACACGGCAACTGTACAGATGACTTTATTCACCTTAAGATCTATTTGACTTTTTTATACTTGGACCAAATCTAGATCAAAAAAGAAAAAAAAAAATACTTTATTGGAAAAAAATTTTCTGCTATCAAGATCTACAATTTGAAATGCATGAATGAAATATTATTATTTTTTTTTTTCAAAATATCATTTATAATCTAGAATATTATTAAATTGATTGATCTGCCACAATGCCAAGAAAAAAACGTTGAGATTGAGAGAGGCAATCTAAATGTTGATAAAGACATACAAGGTCCTGAATTTTACTTTCTACAATCCAAAATGTAGAAACAGTGCTCCCTAATTATTATGATCTCAAATGAACTGACACCTTGAATTAAAATTTCGCTGTCGAACCAAAATCTTGAAAAAAAATTTCGCTCTCGAGATCTTTAGAATCTTCAGTTCAAATGTAAAATCGGAATTTCTTTTTTACCGAAATGTGCAAGCAGTATTTATTATTAAGATTAAACCGAATCCTTCAAGTAAAATTTCGCTAATGAAGCGAAATCTTGAAATAACACTAAAGACTGTAAAATAGTGATAAAATTACGCCTCTGAGACCTTTGAAATCTACAATCCAAATGTAGAAACGGAGTTTCTATATTATCAAGATCTCAAGGCGGTCAAAAATCTTAAAAGAAAGTTTCGCCATCAAACTGAGATGTTGAAAAAAAAAATTTGTTTTCAAAACCATGATCCAAAAGCAGATCTAGAAACGAACTTCCTTTGTTATCGAAATCTCAAATCGAAGAAAAGTTTGGAAATAAAAGTTCGCTGTTAAAACAGAAATCTTGCAATTTAACTTCGCTTTCAAAATTTAGATCTAGAGTTTTTAGATTTGATCTTAATGAAGCCTAGATTTAAAAATCAACGATCCAATATGTAGAAACAAATTTTTTTATCAAAATCTCCAATGTAATGGAAATCTTGAAATAAAATTTCGTTATCGAGGTTGGGACCTAATAATAGCCTGGGGCCAATTTTATGAGGGCAAGATACTCAGGAGTATGTAAAATTTCGGGCGCAGTTTCCTAGGACACGGGAGTAACTTTTATATGTCGATTTTATAAGACGCGAGTGCAGCATTTATCGGGCGTATGTCGCCCAAAAATTTGTGCTAAAAAATGCCGGGTGTACATTTGCTTACGCCAGCGCAGTGCCTCATATTTCTTAATCAAAATGGTTGCCGTTTCGTCGATTCAAAATTAAGGAACTGTAGTATCAACCTTTTTTTTTTTTACTGGATAATCTAAAAGTATTTTGCTCAGCCTAATTTAACTTCTCAATGTAAAGGTGCCGAGGAGATCCTTGAAAAATCTGGTCTCGATAAAGTCCAGTAGCAGTGAGTCTAGTGGATCTAGCCTACTCAACTTGCAGATGTGCCCGTTTATAAGTACCAAAATCTGTCACATATATTGTAGAGAGGAAAAACAAAAGAAATAATTATGATACTTAGGAAATGTTGTAAGCTGATTTTGATTGAGTATTACCTTGAGAAACATTGAGTCAGATAATGCCTCTAGGTTGGGTTTTTCCAGTACATTTTTTATATCTCTAAAATTTCAATCTTGTGATATGAGTAATATAGTCAAATCAATGTAACTTTAAATCTAAGCTAGTTCTACATGCTTTGCTTTTAATGCCCACACCTTTTTTTATGCAGTGCCAGTATTATTTCTTTTTTTTTTTTTTAATTTGTTTTTGCAATTCCATTCTGTTTTTGTCTCTGGTGCCCAAAATGTTTGAAAAAACTAGAAAAAGTGAATATAATTCATTAAAAAAATGTCATATGTTTAAGCGGAGTTTACTTGATTTTCTCTATTTTCACACATATGGTTAAGCGGAGTTTATTTGATTTTCTCTATTTTCAAAATCGCGATATTCAATCTATCTTAAATTTTGTTTCCTGTTTGCACATCTATTTTCTTAGGGTCAGATGCTTTAGAGTAAAAATCAGAGCTTCCAGACATCGACAAATGTGGGACTCACATGTTGGCTTTATGCATTTTCATCTCAATAGCAAGTCATTGTTAAGCTATTTTAAGTAGAAGTCATTGAAATCCTTTTTTTTTAAAGTCTTACACCCTGGAAATTAACTTTAAACAAGCTATGACTTATATTCAAAATCAAATATTTTAAAAGTTCTCCGATGTAACTGATTCCCTTTGAACAGGGTCTAAATTTACTGAATAGTTGAAAAAAAATATCTAATTCCATCAACTTTATTGTTTGCAATATAAGCCTCCCAAGACTAGTAATCAAAACTTAGATGAGCTGCAGATTTACAATAATTAAATATAACTGAAAACCCAAATAAGAAGGGTATAAAAGTCTCATTTTTCTGTATGAAAAGTTTTCATGAACATGCCATAAAATCTCTACATACTAGTAAATAAAATGATGTCAATTTTTTTTATTTAAGTGAGATGAATTTGGATTTTGATTTGCATTCAATCATCTATTGGTCTAGACCTGTAGCTTACGTCACTTGTGGAACAGCTTTGAGGAAAGTTGAGAGATGAAAGTAAACTCTGAATTACAATGGAATACTTTTATACCAAAATTATGAAACCATAGCTTTTACTCTGTAAGCAGATTCTCTGTTTTAAGGGGGATGAAATAAAAAGTATACAGCATTCTGGCTAAAATATTCTTTTTTGGCTTAACCAATCATTTCAGTTTGGCAATTTTTGGTGTAATGAGATTCAACAGTATATATTGATTTTTTTTTTTTTTTTCTGGGAGACTCAGCCTTTAGTTAGGATATTAATTGAACCTACATATTGGGGGTCTCTATTATTAGACAACACATGAACTAATGATCAATTCATTTTTTCCTTAATTGCAGGAGACTCCATTGCTCATGAGATGTTTACCATAGGATGTGCTTATGGCTTTGTGTTGTCTATACTGCAATCATAATTGCCGTGAATGATTGTGATTACAATCATTCCTTTTACGTAGTCCTTCTTAAATCAGATCGTACACATTTATGTCCCTTTTTAATGTTTTTTTGGACCCAAAAAAAAAAAAATAACGATTAAAGAGACTTCTATGTAATTTTCCAATGGACAAATTTTGCAAAAATTAAAAGACCAAAATTAATTTAGATCCAGTGATTTCAAGCAATGCAGCTTTGAATGAATCTGTAATGATTGATTGAGTGGCACAATCATATATATACCAATTTTTTTAGAAAGACGTAAGGTTTGGGATCAAACTTTATCTGGCAAATTATCAACATTAAGCTGATTTCAAAATGTATTTTTTGAAACAGATTACACCCATTTAGCCTCTTTCAGATTTTAAGAAAAGTTTTTTTAAGGCTGCAAAATTAATTATCAAGCTCGGAATAATCCCTATTTAATTCGAGAGCAAAGTTCAAATCTATAAACAAGTAAACGTTTGATAGGCTTAAAATCTGATGAAGGTTAGTATTCTTTTTGAGTGACATACATTTTTAATTTTTTAGCATGATAAAGGAACCCTAGCTATTTTTTTAACAGGCATCTCTTTCATTTTCTCTTTGCTTCTTTTGATGTGAGCCTTTTGCAATTTCTTTTGACTGGCAATAATTCCTAGTTTTAAATATATATGCCTTAATTAGTTCATAGGATCAAGCCACATTTTAAAAAAGTTTTTATATTTTAAATTTGAACTTTCTCTGAAATATTTGAAACTCCGAGTCAATTACGATTCTTTTCAACTGGTAACCAGATTTTTCCAAATACAGTCTCTAACAGTTTCAACCAGGCAGTTTTAGGTGGGTTTTTTTTTTTACCATTTTTGCTGATTTCTTATATGACACAGAATGTCTCTTTCTGTGCTGAAAGCTAACAGAACATTGAAATATAGAACACTATAATTTCTCAACTTCAAAGTATATTTCTTATTCTTTTTTCAGTTTGTTTTACAGGGACTTTTCTTTGAGCTACAACTGTGTCTAGACACTTAGAAAACAACTGTATTGAGACCACAATAGCAGATGGAAAAAAGAAACTTAGTTTAAAAATCAAGAGGAAGGCAGATATGGAGGTCTTCAGCTCTTATGTAATTTATTGGAAAACGACTCTATCTTGCATTGTCATACCTATCAAATAAGCTATAACTATTTTACAATTTTTTTTTTAATCCAATCAAAACATCGCACGTATTATTATTTTTCTTTTTAATCGTCTTGAAACTTTGGATCTCATTATATCGGATCTATAATACATGTATGGATTACCATTTTTTTCCGTAAATCAAATACCCTTCCATATTTTTTACAAGATCGCATACAAAAAGCGCTGATGTCTTTACTTTTCCGCTCCTTAGAGGGAGCGTCGACTGCGCGCGCGATTTTCCTGCACGCTCGCTTTTTAGCCAGGAACAGAGCGGAGCTTAACTAGAGCTGCCTGCGGGGTGAGAGTGAAAAGGTTCTATCTGATAAGGGATAAAGAACACGCGTAAACTCTTTTGACTCTACACTAAACCGGTGTACTCTAGCAGTGTTTTTCATTGTTCTCGCTGCTTTCTTGACAATAGAGCTAACTGTCATCCTTTTGAAGTACTAGTAGATATCTGTTCTAAAAGTAAAATTTACATTTTTTTATCTTTATTGATCTGCCCACATCTGCAACTTGTAAAAATTTAAGTATTGCGATCTAGTGAATTGATTCACTTCTTTTGTGTTGCAAATTTGCAACTATAATGTTTATTACAAAAGTGAAAAAAACCATCCCAATTGATAGGCCTAGAATGTAGATCTAGAATCTGAACTAGATCTGATCTAGACCTAGACCTCAAGTTTTCTACATGCCGAATCCAATGCAACAAGTTTTTAAAAATCAAAGATATTATACTTTTTGTCCTCTCTTTGTCAATACATTTTCGGCACTTTTTTTTTTTTTATTAATCTCTCCCTCAATTCGTGAGATGCTGGTGGTGTCATAACGCAAATATTTTTTAACCGCTTAAAGCACTTTGTTTTTCTATGAAATTTGAAGGGAAAGGCCTAAATTATTTTTTTTTCAATGCTTTAGACATACATCCAGAACTGTACAACTAGATCTAGATGTAGAAGCTTTTTACAGCTATACTCTTGTGGTTAGTACATCGAGTTGATCACTAGTGTTCGAATTAAGGCTCTATAGGGAAAACTTAATTAGTAGTAGTAGTAATAGTATAGTGAATATTAAAGACAAAGTGTTTCGTATAGTTTACACATCTAATGATTTGGGCTCTCTACGTTCCATTTATGACATTAATGGCATAAAGTGAATAAAAATCAATTAATACATACAACTATTTTTTACCGCGATCTCTATCAAGAAATGATGCACTTTAGCAGCAGGCCTATAAATTGAAAATACAATTCTATATGCCCAGAGACTGGTCCACTAAGGTCACGTGAGATAGATGCTGACCCCTAAGTAAGCGTCACTTTTGATGTTGCTTCCTGAGTGAGCAGTCGCCCTTTTTTCTCTGTGCACAATTTATATCATTTCCATAAATTTCTGCAGTTGTGTAAGAGTGATATTGTTACCAACATAATATACCGCTATATATATATATATATATATATATATATATATATATATATATATAATAAATAATTTTACGCCTTTAATACTTAGAAATACCGCCTATTAACTTAATCTCTTCATCTTCGTGACAACTGGACTGGGAAAAGTGAAGTAATCCTAATTACTGGTGAGTAAAATGGCACAGAATGCCTGGGTTGGGACCTAGTAGTCTATATCCATATCACTTGTGTCTTAGACGTGTAGTTTCAAAATTCAATGGTCATTATTTCTCGAGCTCACTAGCTCACTATTTATTAAATTGGCTCACTATGTATTAAATTGATTCCACCTGTCCCTTTATTTGGGACAGGGGCCTCCAACAATGTTTGTGAAGGTCACGAGCCTGTATGCAGATGCATGCACTCGGGTCATGCACGGACCACGCACGGTCGTTATGTAGGTCAGCTATTAGCTCGATCTAGGGCACACCAAGGAAGGGAAACAATCACGTAAAATCAACGATTTGACTTTAAGGAGACCAAACATATTTATTTCCCTTTTTTCACCATGCTATAGACACATGACTA